>SNQJ01S0071574.1:0-12268 GCA_010110895.2 Picea sitchensis | reverse complement strand
TCCAGTACAAGGATAACCATTCGAATGCCAACCCATTCTTCTAGAAGATTCCCTTCTAGAAACATCGAGAATTCATCTTTTTCCATGCTTTAGGAAGAGTTCGCACCCTGGCTATTCAACACAGTGTGAGAAGTTCACACCCTGGCTTAAAGCAGCCTGCGAGAATGGGTCATTCTAGCACCCAAATATATTAGCAGCCTGTGAACCTTCTTCAAAAATGAGTTTTCTGGGAAGAGATGAAAGTAACTTTTCTCAGGAGAAATTTCTTATGAAGAGCCTCAGTACACCATCATCAATACATCATCATGACGACCAAAATCATGGGTAACAGTCCCTTAAAGAAATATCTCTCTGCTTGGCTATATGACTCTATTATGTCGATAAAAAACTTGGTAATATACCCTCCAATGGTGCTATAAAACTAGTGATCTACTGCTCTTGACATGACATTCTCAACTCGCTTGACCTTCTTGATTAATGACGACGTCCAAACCACAGGTGGTCTAGATATGATCTCAAACTGGGTATCTTCTAATCAAGCTAACCACTCGTATAGCTCCTTATGAATTCCTCTAAATAAAATCTCGTGTATATCAGTAAAGATATACCTTCCCAACCAATATTTTGTACTAAGGCTAGGGTTCTTGTTCTAGGCCTCAACAAATTTTTTCTCTTGTTCTTCTATCCACTTCTAAATATTTTTCTTCGATGGAAACCAGCTTGACATTCCCTCAAGAAGATCTCGATCCCAACAACAGAACCATTTTTTGGCACAAGGGCAGACTCAGGGTTCAACTCTAACAGCGCACCGACAAGCCCTAACTACTAGCCCTTTCAACAACATTTGCAGAGAAGATGCAGTCTCACTCGAAGTAGCAATAGGGGGTTGCAGGACACAATTGTCTACAACCAAAGGAAATTCAAAGTGGAACCAAGGAAAAAACACACAAAGATCTATCTATTCTTTATCTCACTTAAACCTACTTTGCAAGTTATATCTCCAATCTATCACAACAATGAATCAACAATATAAAAGAGGAAAAATAACACAACATCGATCACACATAGCAACAAGATATATGTGGTTCACCATCTCCCTAGGGCTACGTCCACAGAACTATGTTTCTTGATATATTAGATGAAAACATATAGTTCTATTTGCGCACTTAGCTTGTATATCTCTCTCCCTTTCTCTTCTTCTCTCCCCTCCTTGCACACGTAGCTACAAGGTTGATCTTTGCACCCAGCTGAAGATCTTACTATACAAAAGTATTCTCACAACACAATTCTTCTCTGATGCGATCAACAATAATCAATCTCTTAACCCACAATGACTAACCAATTATTGACCAACCCTCTCGATTCTCCTAGACCTTTATTTATACATTTCGTGACAAATGTCTAGGTGTCAAAACCCTATATCCAAAACCCTAGGTGTCTAAAACCCTAGGTCCACTTGACCCGCGTTTTCAAGGCTTCACTAGCCTGTCTTTCCTTCTTTCCCGTGAGGTGCTCCAATCATCCATCGATGGATTTTTCCACTTGTTGAGTCATCCATGATCCCTCTTCCTTTCTGATCTGTCTTCCTTGATCTTCTCATCCAACGACTCACTTTCCCTTACTTCTCTCCTTATTTTCTTCTTCTCTAACCACTTAGACCCAATCTTAGTCAATGTGCCTTCCGCACAGTTCGTACTTCGTCTTTTATCTTCCTTTTTCTTCGATGTTTTCCTTAATCCACAACCAAGGCCCAAAAATACTTATCTTCATGGAATGTTTTGACAGTCTACAATTACTAGCTTTGTGACCATAATTGTTGCATTTGTAATATTGTAATGGAGAAAATTAATTACATTTTCTATTCCTTTGATTTCTACTAGAATTTTTGTTCTTATGGCCATATCCTTGAACACTTTTATTATAGTTCCTTCTATAAGCTTTAAAGTATAATTCTTTATGCCCAAAATTATGACAAGAAAAACAATAGCCAAGAAAGAGTTGTCGATACCTTTTTGGGGGAGTTCTTATTGGAGTAGTATTTCTTTTGTACTCATTTATTTTTTGATAGAGTGTAGATCTTTGTTGATTAGAGTCAAAATTTATCTAGTTCTTTTCTCTTTTGAAGGATCTATGAAGGGAAGCTGCATAAGTCTTTGGATTTTTATCACTTTTCGGTATTCCATAGTTTGAGCCTTTATTAGTTTACTTGTGATCATAACCCAATCCATCCTTATTACTTGATGGTCTTTGATTGTTAAGGATGCCATCAAATATTTTTGAACTACTTTCAAGATTTGAAAGGTTAGTGTATTTTTCAAGTTTCCTTCTCAGAAGAACTATTTCATCCTTTAATTTTTCACAGTTTTGTTCCTTGTCATTAAGTCGTTTACTGAATACTTCTTCAATTCTTTTATCTTCTTGTAGTTGAGTATTCAAATCAATAATGATTTGTTCTATTTTCTTGATGCTTTTTTAAACTTATTCTTCTCTTGATTTGTGTTCTTCCTTATAATCTAACAATTGTTCTTTTACTGATTTGTTCTTCTTTCTATATTTCTCAATTCTTTGAGAGAAATAACAAGTTCTTATTCAAGGTGTTATCACATGAACTTGGTAGAGTATTGTGGGTTTGTGGTTTCTACCTAAGTCTGTAAATGTTTCCCTATCTCTCTGCTTTTCACAGACCAAGTCTTAAATTTTTCCCCCTTCGATCGATAAAATCGTTTTCTATTTTCCCTTGTTCGTTTGTGCACCCTGGTCTCCCTGTTTTCTCAGTTTGTAGCCAGTCGTCCAAATCCTTGATCGTGCAGGTCGCAACCATGAACACAAAGCACAACTTTCTTAAAAAATTATTTCGATATTTAAGCATAAGGAAAAGACAGTTTAATCCTTTCAACGACGAGTATTCCAATATCAGTCTCGATCAATGGCTCACGGGTATTCATGAGTGAAAAATTGTGCGAAGTATAGCGCAAGAGAAAAATGCCCCGAAGTTTGTATGAACTATTGATCTTAGAGGGGACAGGTGGAAGTCGATCCAAGCCTTCAGGGAAATGAGCTTCGAGAGATTTGAAATGTGAAATGATTAGAAGTCTCGAAAACCCGCAGAGTCAAAGCAGCCAAATCGTCGAATTTTCCGAAGTTGTTGAAGTGGCCGAAGGCCCAAAATGGATTTGAGTCATTGATCAGCTAGAGACACATGTCGTCAGATCCATAGCTCTAGGTAAAAGCTCATGGAAGAGTGAGAAAGATTTGAGTTTTGGTTTTCCTGGAGGCCGGAGACCCAAAGTGGATCTCAAACATCCAAATCTAGGATCCACGCATCATCATATCCTTAGCTCCAGAGGTTTTTCTTGGGGAAAATATAGTTTGAAGTTTGAAAGGTCCGAAGGCCAATCTGCGAAGAAAATCTTGGCCATTTTTTTGAAGGGGAAGATCTGATCCGTCAATCTAAAAAGCACCAGAGTTGAGTCATTGATCAATGGTCACGTCAAATTGTGGGGTCAAAAGGTGCACACATTTTAAAAATATCAGGGGTGGGCCGCAATCGAAACCGTGGTTTTTTGAAAGGGACGCATGGCGGTTCATGGTGAATTGTGTGGAAAAAAGTAGTTTTCTTTCAAACTGTCCTTGGTCACACCCACAATCATGAAATTACGTGAGGTCATGGCCCGAGGTCACAAGCGTGAATGGGTGATGAAGAAGGAGCTAGCGCCTAAGGCTTGATATTTCGAAAGCGCAAAAGAGGAAGTTGGTGGGTTTCATAGGAGTTGTAGTAAAGAGACACTAGCAACACACAATATCCCCTGGGCATACGCTATCAGACTGCCACCTGCAAAGATTAGATTGGTCATAGACCAAGACCATTCATGGCCTCAAGGCATCAGTATGGACTTGCAAAAGTCATTGGCACCATCTAAGAACAATTATGGGTGTTAGGTCTAGTCCTAATACTAATGAAGGAAGTTACTGAGAATGAGAGCGGTGGTTGATACCTTGTCTCAACACATAAATGGAAAGACAATAAAGGAACACTTATGATCCAAAGCTTTCTTATGGACAATTTTTCCTGTAAAGCACATAACTATGCCTGGCTCACGTATGAAATAATGAGGTCTACACAAAATAACAAAGAGGGCATCGAATGAAGGATTTAAATTCAGTGATCTTATCACATTACTAGTAGTTGCAGCAGTTTTGAGTATATATACTCAGTTTTGATATTTTGTAAAGGTTGATGGTTGAGCAATTCTTCTGTATTGTAAACTTTTGATGAAGAAAATTGGTTCTTTGGTTATGTATTTGTTTTTTAGATATCTTGTTTAATGAAATTCATCTTCTTCTCCATGTTATTTTCCTCTGACACTAAGAGAGTTCATGTTTGATTGATTTACATGGATTGTTGTAACTGTATTATGATAATTTTTTTATTATAGTACTATTATGATTTCTTTCAGCTTTCTTGAAATTTGAATCCAAGAGGAACTTGTGTTTAAGTTTTTCCTCACTAAGGTGCTAGAAAATCTGATGTTCATAGCAGATCTCTACACCTTTATCACTAAACCTTCCTCCTATTCACCCTTATTCTAACTTATTGACTGAATTTAATCAATACCTCACCTACAGGTGCATACCAGTCTAGTTTTCTGAGTTAAAATGATATCATTATGAGTCTGTGCCCATTTGACCTGTTTAAAACCAACCTATGACATAAAAATCTAATGGGTATTGGGCTTACCTCCAACGCAATCTGGAGGTGACTTCTAGTGATAAAATTTATGGCTTCGTTTCCAGGGAACGAATTGAATACTTTTCCCTGGGTAGAACAACAACGAGCTTTTGATTCTGAAGGTGCATCATATATCATAACCATTGAATATTGCATTTGCACATGGCAAATCCATTGTGTCGACTCCACTTTTTCGGTTGTGGCTGCCTCTAGCACACCCGAGCTAATATAGAAAACATTTTCGAGAAGGCTTTAGTAGCCTCTTTCTCAGCTTGAAAGTTCCCTGAGAGATTGACAACAATCAGATCTGGTCTTTGATGGTGAAAAAAGACCAGACACATTCAGGCTGCATATCATTCACCTGACGACTCCATGATTAAAGGATCGAATGGTGACTACATCATTTTGAAATGGAAATAATATTGGCTCAGAGGTATGCTCCTTTTAATTTCTTCTATGTTCTTAGTCTTCCTAATGTTGTTCCTACTCCGAATGAATGGGGTGATTAGTTTCCCATATTTAGAGAGCATAAAGAGTACAACCCTGCTCAACATCTCCTTGAGTTTCATGAACTCATGCATCAATGGGAAATACATCATGAGGATGTATTATTAAATATCTTTGTGATATCGTTAGTAGGAGACGCTCACAATTGGTACCACTCCTTACCCCCTACTAGCATCTCCTCCCTAGAGCAGTTTCATGCAGCTTTCAATGGGCATTGTCAAACGTTTTATTCCTCTGAGTTTATTTATCATAACTATTGTAAGGAATATAACGACTGTGTTTAGAATATTGCAGATTCTGATGCATGCTATGAGGATGAAGAAGATGCTTTGGGTGAGCTAGTGGGACTGGTAAGATCACTTTCTACAGAAATAGAAGAAGTAAAGGCATATTTTGCTTGTCGATCTTATGAAGAAAGCGCATAGGATATTCCGGTCCCTAAAATAGATGTTCTGGGTAGCCCTACTTATGACGAAGAAGTGATGTCGGATACTGACCAAGAGAAAATAGATTTTGATGGATATCCCAATCAAAACGATGAAGAGAAGAGATTTTCCATGCTCCCAATTATGATTGTTGACAATGTTGATGATTACATAGCCATGGATGTATTATTTTTTGACCCTGATACACCTATTATTTCAGATTTGGAGGAATATATAGTGGTGGAAGAGGATTCTTATTTTTTCCTTCAAGAGGATTTCCACAATGTATTTCTATCTAGGATCGAAGAGAAGAATCAAGAGATCACTCCTTTTTTTCAAGATGGAGGCGTTTTGTGCTCACCCCTCTTTAATGAGTGTTCAGATGAAGAGAAACAACAGATATCCACACCACATTTTGATGACTTGGAAAGAAACCAACCTAAGCATAAAATCTATGAATTTGATTCTGATGTGGATATGAAGGATTTCCAAGACCATACTATAGAGCCTTTTCCTTTATACATTAAGGAAGAGAATTGTGTGGAAATAAGCCATCTTGGGCCCGCAAAAGACACTGAGTAACATGATAGAGAGAAAGAGCCATCCATGGATATACATGAAGATACTTCTTTCTCTTAGCTAGTAGATGTTATCAAAGTAGAAAAAGGAGAAATGGAGGAGCTAAAGGTGCGGTTTATCTCCTGTCTAGAACCTGTAAATAAGCAAGTATCACCTAGGATAAACTGACTTGCATCAGTACTCTACCCACATGTACACTATGAGAACGTTAAACGATGGGTGAGTAACCATGAAGAGCAGGAGGAAATTTCTTACCAGTCGAGCTTTCTTGATTATAAATTTTGTGATCCTGTGGGGTTACATATGGAACTATGTTTTCCAAAAGCATTGAAACATACAAAATTGTTCATATTATCATCATTTGGAGGTATTTCCAGTGTTCCAATACATGTTTTATTTATGCTGTCATACACGCCTTACATTTTATGGATCATTTGCAGTAAAGAGAAGAATTATATTTTCGAACAGTCTGGGTGGTTATGGTGGAATTTTTCTTTCACCTAACGCTTTGTAAAAATCAGTTAGCCTAGGAATGTACATAAATAAGATCTTTCTGGAGAATGTGTGTTTGTTTTCCTTTTTATAAGTAGAATAATGTGCATGTCATCCTTCAGAGAAATGTTTTGATCTCGACTCCACAACCCAACAACTAAGGCACTAGAACTAATTGTTCTTGGCAGCTCGTAGGGAGCATGCCATCCCCTACGGAGCCAAATGTTATCACATGAACTTGTCAGAGTCTCGTGGGTTTGTGGTTTCCACCTAAGTCTGTAAATTTTTCCCCGTCTCTCTCCTTTTCGCAGACCAAGTCTTATATTTTCCCCCCTTGGACCGATAAAATCATTTTTTGTTTTCCCTTGCTCATCTGTGCACCCTGGTCTCCCTATTTTCTCAGCTTACAGCCAGTCATCCAAATCCTTGATTGTGCAGGCCGCAGCCATGAACACAAATCACAAATTTCTTAAAAATTTGTTTTAAGATTGAAGCATAAGCAAAATACAGTTTAATCCTTTCAACAATGAAGATTCCAATATCAATCGAGAACAACGAATCATAGGCATTCGGGAGTGCAAACTTGCACGAAGTATAACGCCAGAGAAAAAGGCCCCAAAGTGAGTATGAACCGTTGATCTTAGAGGGGACAGGTGGAAGTCAATCCAAGCCTTCGGGGAAATGAGATTCAGGAGATTTGAAATGAAAAATTCTTAGAAGTCTCGAAGACCTGAAGACCCGAAGTTGTCGAAGCGTCGAATTTTCTGAAGCTGCCGAAGTGGCCGAAGGCCCAAAATACCAAAGGCTCGAAACGGATTTGAGTCATTGATCATCCAGAGCCACGTGTTGTTAGATCCACAACTTTGGGTAAAAGTGCATGGAAGAGTGAGAAATATTTGAGTTTTGGTTTTCTCGGAGTCCAGAGACCCGAAGTGGATCTCGACCATCCAAATCCAGGAGCCACGCATCATCAGATCCTTAGCTTTGGAGGTTTTTCTTGGGGAAAATATAGTTTGAAGTTTGAAAGGTCTGAAGTGATCCAGGTGTATATTGGTGGCCACCTACCTATTCCACTTGGACCCCCACCATTGTTTCTTTCAGTTTTTCAGTTTTCGTACAGTTTACTATGTTTAGCAATGTTTCGGGTCCTGAACTTCCAGAGTCGGTTTGAGTCCCTAAACGACATTTTTTGAGAAAACATAGAGAAAAGTTCCATGTTTCTCACCCAAAAGTTGTATTCCTTGGATTTATATTTCTAACGAGTTATTGAGCGTGTCAAACAAAGATCGTATACCAAAGTTACGTCCCCGGGAAGTTGATGTACCAATTTACCCAAACGGGGCCCATAGTCTTGGCGTTTCATCTCCTAGGGTTAGGTCTTTGGATGTTTAGGGTTTTCCATTATTTCTCAACAATAATAGGCCTTCGAGTCTCATTGTAACACAGTTGAGAGGCCAATATCTGCCACATCTCTTCTTAGAGATAAGCTACCAACACCCTAGCTAGTTTATTTCCATTCTGTCTGTAAGCGTATTTCAGTCATTTGTTATTAATGTAATGAAGTCTTATTTATGTTGCATCTCTGTGTTTATGTGTATTTATGTATTTCATTGTGTTCCTACAAAAATCTGGATCAGTGGTATCAGAGGGGTCTACTCATTCTCGATCCTTCTTTGCATTTCCCCAACGAGGTCGGGTTATAAGGAGTTAGGGGTCGATCTAGTTGAACCTTTGCAAGATCATCCTCTCAAACCCCGATGACTTCCCATGGGGGAAGAAAATAAATATAAGGGAGAAGGAGATCTTATCAAAATGTTTCTTGAGGATTCCCTCAAGAAACAAAGGATCACGATTATGGACAACTTTTCCCAGATCCTTCAACGAATGCCCACTGGCGGCACATCTACATCCAACAACCACTCTGGAGGTGCCACTCCTTTTAAGGTACAAGTAAACTTTGACATTCCCATATTTGAGGGCCAAATTGATGTAGATGTTGTAGATATATGGTTGAATCTGTTAGAAGGATATTTCTCGGTTCATGACTTTTTTGACTGAGAAAGGATTATTTTTGCACTCCTCAAAGTCTTCCCCCATGTCAAGGACTGGTGGGAAACCTACTGGGAGAAATAGGGTGAGAAGGAACCCTCTCCATTCTCGGTCTCACCACTTGGAATTATTTCTGAGATGCCATCAAGGAGCAATATTATCCCATGGGGAGCTATGAGGACAAATACATACAATGGACTACATTGCGGCAACAAAGGGACCAAGATGTTCATCAGCTAACAAATATGTTTCATACCCTATGCACAAATTTGTGTATCAAATATTCAAAGAAACATTTGGTGTTAAAGTACTGCAGTTGTCTGTACAGATACATTTAGGAGGAAATGGAGTTCCTCGACATCTCCTCGCTTAGTGTGGCATACCGATATGCTGCCAAGATTGCACAAAAGTTGAAATAGAAGAAGCGAGACTTTGGGTCTGCGAATTAGAAGCAAGGGAAAGGTACCCCCAAAACATAGAACAAAGGACCAAGCCAAGATAGGGCGGCCTAGGACAAGCCACCAAATCCACAAGAAAATAACAACACCATGAAGCCAAAAAAGGACATAGGGAAGTGGTGTGAGTTCCATAAGAGCTCCACCCACAATACAAGTGAGTGCCAGGCCAAGCAGTCAATGGTAGCCGAGTTGAAGGATTCTGAATTGGATGCATGCTCTGAATCTGAACCGGAACCCAACAAGGGGAAGAATATTGTCGATGCGGAGCCCAACGCCACCATTTCCACCACGAAGATCTAGAAGGAGGAACTAGAAGACCCAGAAGAGGTAGAGCATCTCTTCCATTCCAAGATGTGGGTAAAGGGTTCCCCGTTGCAATTCATTATCGACAACGAGATATAGAAGAACCTCATCTTGATAGAGGCCGTGAATCGGTTGGGCTTGCCGACCACATCACACCCACAACCATACACCATTGGGTGGTTGCACCAAGGATGGGACCTCTGTGTCAGCCATCAATGATGCCTTCCCTACAACATCAAGCACTTCACGGATGAGGTATTGTGTGACATTGATCCTCTTGATGTTTCTAATGTATTATTAGGCCAACCGTACTTGTGGAAGCAACATGTTATGTATGATTCCAGGCCTCATGTTGTTATTATCACTTTGGGAAATAAGCTATATAGGATACTGGAGGTAGCACCGCCTACCACCATCTCTTTAGTTACTGCAAAACAATGCAGTAAGATCATTTCCAAAACCAGGGAATTTGTTTTCCTGATGATCTGCCCTGAGGGAAAGAAGAAGACTATGGCCATGACCTGTATACAGGGCCCCTCTACATGACAACAATAGATGGATAAAGTTGTGAAGGAGTACGAGGACATCTTCACCTCCCTCGCAGGGGTGCCTCTACATTTCCAGGTCAAGCACTCCATCGATCTTACCCCAGATGCGCCTCTACCCAATGGACCAATCTATCGGTGCTTTGTTTTGGAGAATGAAGAAATAAAGAGGCAGATTCAGGAGCTGTTGTAGAAAGGTCACATCCAACCGAGTTCATCACCCTGTGGGAGCCTGATCGTGTTGGTGTAGAAGAAGGATGGGACTTGGAGACTCTGCATTGACTATCAGACACTAAACAAGACACTATTTCTCACCTAAAAGTTGTGTTCCTCAGATATATATTTCTAACGAGGCATTGAGCATGTCAAATAAAGATCATATGCCAAAGTTACATTCCCAGGAAGTTGATGTACCAATTTAGCCAAATGGGGCCCATAGTCTTCACGTTAGGTTTTTGGATGTTTAGGGTTTTCCATTATTTCTCAATAATAATAGGCCTTCGAGCCTCATTGTAACACAGTTGAGAGGCCAGTAGCTGCCTCATCTCTTCTCAGAGATAAGCTACCAGTGCCATATCTAGTTTATTTACATTCTGTCTGTAAGCGTATTTCAGTCAATGGTTATTAATGAAATGAAGTCTTATTTCTGCTACATCTCTACATTTATGTTTATTTCTATATTTCATTGTGTTCTTACATAAATACGGATCACGAAGACCGATTCGCAAAGAAAATATCGAACTGAAGGGTCATTAGTGCATCCAAAAATAATGTCATCTACATAAACCAAAACAATTAATAAATCATCACCTTCAAACTTAATGTATAGATTACTATCAACGATACCTTTCTTGAACCCTTTGTCCTATAGAAATTTGTCTAGTCTATAATATTAGGCTCATGGTGCCTGTTTCAGTCCATATAATTCCTTTTTCAACTTACATACATAGTCAGGATTATCTGTTAGTGAAAATCCTTTAGGTTTCTCCACATATACATCTTCTTCTAGATCTCCATTAAGAAATGCTAACTTAACATACATCTGATATACTTTAATGTTCTTATGACATGCATAGGCAAGAAACATTCTGATGGCTTGCAATATTTCCAATGGTGCAAAGGTTTCATCAAAATCCTGTCCTTCAACTTGTGCATAGCCCTTACAGACCAGTCTTTCTTTGTTCCTAACAATTTGTCCCTGCTCATTCAATTTATTCTTAAAGACCCATTTGGAACCTATGACATTTTTAGCTTTAGGTCTAGGAACCATCTCCCAAGTATTTGTTTTCTCAATCTAGTTAAGTTCATCATTCATGGATTTAACCCAATGGTCATCTTCGTTGGCTTCATTAAAGTTATTGGGTTCCACCATGGATATGAAGGCTATATGTGATTTCTCAATGTCTTTGATTATCCTTCTCCTGGTTTGTGTACCTTTGTCTTTCTCACCAATTATCTGACTTGTAGGATGATTCTTTTGAGTAATTATGGAGGAAGGATTTGATGTTGTCTATTGATTTGAGTCTGCCTGAGTATTTGTATCTTCATCTAACTCAGAGAATTTTTTTTCCTATTCTTGGACCTGTTCATCTTCAGCTTCAGTTGTGTCCTCTATAGCAGACTCAATATTTCTCACCTCTCTTACTAGGACTCCTTCATCAACCTTTAAGTCAATGAAATCAACTAATTTAGAAAATATTTTATTAAATCATCTATATCCTTTACTATTGGTAGCATATCCTAAGAAGATGCCTTCATCAGCCATGTCATCATACTTTCCAAGGTTTTCATTATTATTCTTTATGTAGAACTTACTGTTGTAGGAAAATCTCCCTGCGGACAGGTAGATTGCCTCAAAGAGCTTGACCCTAACTCTAAGACATAAAATTCTTAACGTGGACACTGACTTCCTTTCAAATCTATACAAACTAACACATGAGAAGGAAGGAGAACATAAGTACCTCTTTATCGACATTTGTCCCTGCACGCTCCGAGTTGAGCTCCGATCCTTTGCTCCTCGCTGAGTCCTGTAGACAAGCAAGATACGACCACTTCCTACTCTATTGATATTAGCTTGAAAACAGATCTATCTATCAATGATGAGTTCATGTAACATTAGACACAAACTAGAAAGAAACAGGCCAAGCATGTCATATTAATGAGAATAACGACAACAATACT
>SNQJ01S0071573.1:38272-49689 GCA_010110895.2 Picea sitchensis | reverse complement strand
CTTAAAGAAGGTTATAGGCAACAAAATCCCATTTCAAACTATATTGCCAGAACTTGACGAGGAAGGAAAAATCATATTGGGTCTTGAAGCCATCAATGACACAAGAATTTTCCAGCTGAGGAATAGATCCATTTTAGAGTATCTCATTAAATGGAGGAAACTATCGGCTGAAGATTACACTTGGGAAGATGAGTCTTTTATACAGAATCATCCAGAGTTACTCAAACATTGCGGACAACACTTGTCTCAAGGGGAGGGGAATGTTAATCTCTAATATTGACTCATTACCCCTTAATTGGGGCATATTACATTATTAATGTTATTTTATTTATGTCAGCTTTATTCCATTAGTTGTAATTATACTTCCTAGTCTCCTATATATACCAAGGATACATTTTCATTTGGAATCATATTGTACTTGAACATTTATGTAGGGTAAAAGGAGGTTGCCCCCTCGAAGAGGCTTATTATCTGAAATTATCTCTTTTTCAAGGCATTGAGTACTTATTCTGAGGTTTTTCTATGCTATATTGATATTTGGTTCTTAACACAAAATGATCCACAAACGCTCCAACATGCTCCTAAATTCACCCAACCTTCTTGCTCTAGCTCCAATGCTCTATTTTTTTTCTCTCTTCTTGTTGTTCAAGCCAAAGCTCAATGTGAAAATATGTCTAATCCCCCCATACAAATTTCCTTTATTTTCCCAAGACAATTGGTTGCTCACTTTGCTCAATGTTGATCATTCTTCAGCCCCATGCTTCCAATAACTATAGGATGTGACTGTCACACCCACCCTCTTACATGAGTTTTAATGATCTGGCTCTCATACACTCAAACAAAAATTAGAAGTTATCCCCAATGATAATAAAATTTAGGAAAATAGGATGAAGTATACCCATAATTAATTCCCCCCTTGGACCCCTCTTAGACACTCTCTTCTTTTGTGGATTAATCAACCCCCATCCCTGTCCATATTCCTAGTAGACGACATCACATTTTTATTAAAATTAGAAAATATATTTTTCATGTTGCATCTCTTGGACATAGACACATTCATATCTATAGTATGCATTAATTAAAATGGGGATTATAGTGGGGATGTTACAGTCGGTCATTAAAGGATGCATTTTTCTATCAAGGTGAAAATTTACTTAATTTGATTTCCTTTTTGTATATAAGCATATATAGAGATGGATGATTATAACCAATAGTTGAATACCTTGTGGATAACATTAGGGAAGTGCAAATCTACATTTGTATGCTTAGATTACTTTATAAGAATATTTTACATTGTCAATCTTTGGGAATCAATAAATCATACTTCCATGAACTCAACAATGATATAGAAATTCATTACTATTCATACTTCCAATTACGATTTCTGATTTCATCTTAGACACAAATTTAATGGAAATTTTTATTATATTTAAAAGAATGGATGTTTGGAGTCACTTCTATTACTTTTTTCGATTAATTTGATTGTTCCCTTATCTCTTCACATAGGAATGTTGAAATTATTTCAATACTTGAAATTAATAATCGTGTTTAATGACAAAGAGGTTGTGAATACCTTGGTGAAAGATAGCAAATGAAATTTTTGAGATTGAAGGTCCTACATTTTTCAAAATCTTATTTTATTGAGACCTTATCCATAACAATAGGTTTAAAAGGTGTGAATTCTTGTATTTATGAGAATTTAAAGAATTTGAATTGTTGGCACTAAGAAAAAGTGTAATTTTACTCATAAATTGGAAGGAAAGGCCTGAATAGGTTAGTTGGAACAATGCGTTTTATCTGAGATCAGATTGCTTGATCACTGTTCCTCATGATCTTGCTTGTTTTGATTTCCATATTATGTACTTTGGTCCACAAGTTCTTCTTGTTGATCTTTAATTTGTATAGAAAGCCTATCTAGTAAAACTCTTTCCCTTGGTTTTTCTTGGAATTGTCTTGTAAATGCTTATGTACATATCATTCATGCTATGTTTCTTCCCATGATTTGTCCCACGCTACTAGGATTCCATGCTTATCTTTCAAATTTGATATGATTTTACTTGAATGAATTACTTTTTCATGTTTGGGTTTCTTTTAGTTTAGTTTTATTTTCTTTTTCATGATTTGGTTTTAGTTTAAGTTTTTGAGCTTAGCATTTCCCTTGTATATATTATCTTCATCTCTTAATTTGAATGCCGATGTTCCTTGAGCTGATTTGATACCTTCTTTAGATGCAAGGTTTAATCCTTAAGTTTGAGTGCAGGGGTAGTTTCAACTTTGACCACATACTGAAGACATTTTTACAAGTCATGGAAAACATGGGCTGCTCTATCTGAATACCTTTCAGAAGTTTTACGATGTTGGACATTGACTAATAGTTGTGGGGGAACACATATGCCTAACAAATAATGCAATGGTAATCCATGAGTAGAGGAAAGTGCCTATCTATCTTTTTATTTGAGATTCATGCACCTCACATTTATAGGCTGGCTACTGCTATGATGGTTTTGGGGAGACCTTTGGGTTAAAATTAAATGCATAGAGTCTACTTAGAAAATCAAAGAAACTCTTGTATCACCCCGCTTCCTTCACACCTTATTTGCATATGCAAAATTTTTACACAAAAAATAAAAAAGAGTTAGTATTATGTAAACAAAAAAGAAGTTGAAAAGACTGCACTTAGTGTGGGAAGTACATGTAAACTTGTCAGGGCTATGGATGCTTGTTGGCAGTGGGGCCATGCTTGTATGGCACTGAGAATCTTTGTCGGGGCTATGGATGCTCGCTGGAAATGAAGCAATGCCAGGAGAAGAGAGATGAAGAACACAATTATGTAGATGCTTGCTTGTTATAAAAGTAAAAATCCATGGTCAAACCATAGCCAATAAGAAGTGTATAACCAATTAAAAGAATTAACTTCATTAATTTGCTCTTTGAAAATGGTATGTCAAATTACAAGTACTTGAAATATGGATTTATATATTTCATGAAATTTGGCATCATTGTGGTACACATGGTTAGTGATAGTTTCCTTTAGTTTATGAGCTTATCCTAAACATTCATATTTGAAGAAAAGGCCCTAGATTGTATTGAAAAATATAACTGGTTCTTTCAATGTGTCTCTAGGTGTTGTGGCCACAACATCTCCCCTTTTATTTTTCTTAAATAAGCAAAAGGAAACCCCCCCTACCATTTCTTTTAGATTTAATGTCTAATATACTACTACTATGTCAAGAACCAAATATCCAAATAACATAAAAAACCTCAGAATAAGTACTCAACACCTTGACAAAGAGAGAATTTCAGATAATAAGCCTCTTCGAGGGGGAAACCTCCTTATACACCATATAAATTTACCAATACAAGATGATTCTAAATGAAAAGGTCTCCTTGGTATATATAGAAGACTAGGAGGTACAATTACAATTAATGGACCCAAACCGACATAAATAAAATAACAATACTAATGTAATATGCCCCAATTAAGGGGTAATATGCCACTATTTAGGGCTTAACATGACCCTCCCCTTCATACAAGTGTTGTCCACAACACTTGAGTAATTCTAGATGCTTCTGTATAAAAGACTCATCTTCCCAAGTGAAATGTCCAGCAGGTGGTTTCCTCCACTTAATGAGATACTCTGAAATGGATCTATTCCTCAATTGGCGAATTCTTGTGTTAGTGATAGCTTCAAGATACAATATAATTTTTCCTTCCTCTTCAAGTTCTGGCAATATATTTTGAACTAGGATATTGTCACTTATAACCTTCTTTAAGCATGATGGAAAACTGGGTGTAATCGCGAAGATGCAGGCAACTCCAATTTGTATGCCATAGTACCGATATTTTTCAACACCTTATAAGGGCCATAGTACTTTGGTGATAATTTATTATCCTTCTTAGCTTGCTTGAGGGACATCTGTTTGTATGGTTGTAGTCTTAAACATACCCAATCCCCTACTTCAAAACGTCTTTCACTATGATGTTGATCTGCTTGTTGTTTCATGCGATTATGTACCATGGTTGGGTTGTCCTTTAAGAGTTGGAGAACTTGTTGTTTATGTTCTATGTGATCTTCCATTGCTTGAACCTTATATTTAAATTTTAGAGAATAAGTGATGGAAGGTGGGTGATATCCATAGAGTGCCATAAATGGTGTTTTTTGTTGCAGTATGAAAGGAAGTGTTATACCACCACTTTGCCAAGGGTAACAACTTGAACCACTGTGTTTGTTTATCATAGAAAAAACAACAAAGGTATCCTTCTAGACATTTGTTCACTATATTAGTTTGTCCATTAGATTGATGATGATAAGATGAGTTATGAGCCAATTGAGTACCCAAACAAGAAAATAATTCTGTCCAAAAATATCTAGTAAAGACGGGATCTCTGTCACTTACAATAATCTTTGGGCTTCCATGAAGATTTTGAACTGTTTTCATAAATGCAACAGAAACTGTACTGGATTTGAAAGGATCAGAGAGTGCACAAAAGTGTGTGTACTTGGTCAGTCTATCAACAATCACCATGATGACACTCATTCCTTGAGAATTCGGTAACCCTGTGATGAAATCAATGGAAACCTCCTCCCAATGCTAACTTGGGATGGATAATGGTTGTAAAATACCTGGGGTATTAATTTTTTCCACCTTATTTTGTTGGAAAACCAAACATTCTGCTAGAAACCTTTGAAAATCAGTTTTACGGCCATCCCAAAGAACTTCCTTCTTGACCCTATGGTAGGTTTTCAAAAATCTTGAGTGAACTCCTACCAGAGAGGTGTGCAATTACAAGAGTACCTTTTGTTTGAGTTGGGAGTTATTACATAAATATAAGTGATCTTTGTACCATAGAGAATCATTTTTACATGTAAATGTATCTGATACACTGTAATCCTACTGCAACCTTTGAATGAGAGTCCACACATTTTTGTCATTTTTCCATTCATCCCTCGCTTCTATTATCCAATCGGGTTGGATGATCGAGATAGCACAGACAAAGGCCTCAACATATTCATCCTTTCTTGAGAGTGCATCTACCACAACATTTTGCTTCCTTTTTTTGTAGATGATTTCAAAATCATAACCCAACATCTTGGTCACCCATTTTCATTGTTCTTCTGTAGATAGTATTTGTTCCAAGAAGTATTTAATACTATCATGATCCATTTTGACCTTGAAGTGCCTACCTATTAGGTAAGGGATCCATTTCTTCAATGCATGTAGTATTGCCATAATTTCCTTCTCATAAATGGGTTTGTGTAAGTTCTTTCCCTTGAGTGGCCAACTTTCAAAAGCAAGGGGCCTTCCTTCTTGCATTAGAACAACACCAATGCCATTTTCCCGAGGCATCACATTCCACAATAAAGGTTTTTTTAAAGTTTGGTGTGGTCAAGACATGAGCTTTGCACATCACCTCTTTAAGTTGTTAAAAATCTTGAGTTTCCTTGGGAGTCCATGAAAATGCATCCTTCTTAGTTAATGTCGTTAAAGGTTTTGCTATTCTTCCATAGTTCCGAACAAACTCGAGGTAGTAACTTGTCAAACCCAAAAATACTATAAGATTCTTCAATGTTTTGGGAATTGACCAGTCCATCATGGCATTAATCTTGTTAGGGTCTACCTTGACACCTTCATGAGATACAATATGACCCAAATACTCTACCTCCTTCACCCCAAAGAAATATTTGGATGGTTTGGAATATAGTTGTTTCTCCTTTAGTAGTTCTATCACCTTGTCAGCATGTTGAACATGATCCTCCCAAGACTTTCTATAGATTGGTATATCATAAAAAAAAACTAACACAAATTTTCTAAGAAATGGATTGAAAATGGAATTCATCAACCCTTGGAATGTGGAAGGTGCATTCGTAAGGCCAAAAGGCATGACCAAAAATTCATAATGGCCTTCACGAGTTTGAAATGTTGTTTTTGGGATATCTGCTTCCTTCATTCTAATTTGATGATACCCTGAACGAAGATCCAACTTTGTGAAGTATATTTTTCCATGTATTTCATCTAACAATTCATCAATGATGATAATGAGAAAATTATCTTTAATAGTGATCTTGTTGATCTCTCTATAATTTGGACACATACACCATGAACCCTCTTTCTTGAGTACCATTACCACCAGTGCAGAGTAAGAACTTTGGCCAGGTCTAATAATGCCAACTTCTAACATTTCTTCAACCATACACTCAATTTCACTCTTCTGGGCATAACGATATCTGTAAGGCCTGATGTTAGGAGGAACACTCCCAGGAATTAGGTGAATAACATGATCATGTTTTCGAGTGGGTGGAAGATATATGGGAATATATTCAAATACTTTGGAATTCTTATCAATGATCCCTTGGAGATCTAGGGGAATATATGGCTTAGATGTTTGAACATATAGTGATCATAGTTGTACAATTACACCTCGATGCTCCTTTTTCAATAATTTTGTCATTCCATTAGATCTTATCACCTTACTAGGTTTCCCTATGATACCCCTTAACTTAGTTTCCTTTCTTTCCAATGAAAATTTCATGAAAAGTTCTTGAAAATTAAAAGCCACCATTCCCAATGATTGTAACCATTGGACTCCTAGTACACCATCAACACCACCCATGGGTATAACAATTATTGGACTATTCATTACATATTCCCCCATAGTAATATTGATCTTATGAAATTTTCCTAAGTAATTGATAGTTCCTCCATTTGCGATCATTACTTGAAACTATGACGCTAGATATATAAAGCAATTGAGATCTTTGGCTAATTTATAGTGAATGAAATTATGAGTACTACCATAATCAATTAGGAATATTACCTTTTTATTTTTGATATATCCTTCGATCTTGAGGGTTTGAGGAGTGCTAATTCCAACCAATGCATTACATGATATCACGAGATTCAACTCTTTAGAATAAATCTCTTCTACATTTTCATCTTGAGATGGTTCTTGTTCTTGTTCTTCTTCCTCTTCACAATCTATGTAGAATAATTTCTTCTCACCACACTTATGTCCCTTACTCTTCCTCTCACAATCTATGCAGAATAATTTCTTCTCACCACACCATGTCCCTAATTGCATTCTGATGTCATAATAAAAGCATAATTTTTTTATTTTATTTCCTCCAATTGTTGAGGTGTCAACCTTGTAGGTTGAGGTGTTTATAAGGATGAAAATTATTCTCTCGATAGATGTTAGGAGTGGTCATTCTAGTAGCCATAGCCATATTTTTACTTTCAACATTTCTCACCACCCTGAACACATTCTCCAATGATTTGGGTTCCCAAAGGTGAACCTCATGTTGAATCTTATCCTTTCAAGTTATTATGAATACATCAATGAGGTACTCATATAGAATATACATTACCTTTATATTCAATCTTTGGAAGTTCTCAATGTGCTCCGCAATTGAACCCTTTTGCTTGAGATTTATCAATTGGCTAAAAAAGGTATTCCTCCTTGTATCCTCATAGTGTGCTATCATTTCTTTCGTGAAAATTGTCTAAGTGACAAGTGATTTGTGAGAACAAATCCATCAATACCACACAAATTGATTGGGTTCTAAATATAAAGAAGCAATTCATAACTTTTGTGTGTGTGGCACATCATGTAGATCAAAGAACTGCTCCATTTGAAGTATCCATGTGATTGGATCCTTGCCATCAAAATTCCTCATATTGATCTTAGGAAAGTGGTTGGTCTTCAACCCAAAGTTGGAGTTTCTCCAATCTTTATTCATCTTCCTTCTGTCCTCATCATGGATTTCATGGGATACATTTTCACTTTCAGGTGGCCTCTCTATTAGTAAAATTTTCAATCCTTCCATGATCTCCATTTTTAAACCATCCATATTAGTATCCATTATTGCCTCCAACTTAGCTTCGGTTGAATCCATCATACCTTGTAGTTCATATTTTTTTATTGTATTCTTTTGTAAATCATTTATGTCCCTACACATTTCTTCATGTTCATCAAGATTCCAAGTAGGATTGTCTGAAGGCTTATTTGGTGTAAAAGTTCCCTTTTTTGGTGGAATCTTGGCCAAGTATCACTTTTAAACCTTGATTTTGAGGTGGTTCTGCTAGACAATATTTCTTCTGTTGTATATCCAAAATTTCGTCCCTTATGGGTCTAAAACTTTTGTTCTATAGTTCTGTGATACATCTTCTTTGCAATGCCATAGGTCTGATCAAAATTGGATGTGCCAAGTGGAAGTTATGGTAACTTCCCCACACCTTGTTGGTTTTTGGACCTTCCAAGAGAGAGTACTTGTAAAGCGTACCAAGAGCACAATATATGATATTTGATTCTAAAAATTGCACCATAAATACTACATACTTTCCACTATCCAATGCAATTGGTTTCACTTAATTTAGATACTCACTAAAGAATATATCACTATTTTACTCGGAACACTTGTTTGAGACTAGTTAATATGACTAGTCAACTATCCTAACTTACACAGGGTGTATATACAAAACAATGATGACCTAGAAGATTTATTTTTTATCATAGATACCTTGCTAATTTCTCTGAATATCATCTGGGTTTTAGGGTCTGAAAAATCATAGAAAAATTTTTATAGCGAAAATTCCGTGATGACTAAATTCAGGATGATTCCAGAACCCTATCTTACACAAGCTATATCTCTGAAAGTATAATACCTCAGTAGATGAAATTTGAACCCCACGTACCTTGATTCATCTATTAAATATTAATCAAGGTGTTCCTTCTGAAACATTGTAGAAAATAAGTTATAGCAAAAATTCCAAGGTGTCTCAGATGTAGCAGCAAAACCCTAAGACCTTGAGCTCTGAAACCAAATGTTAAGAACCAAATATCCAAATATCATAAAAAACCTCAGGATAAGTACTCACCGCCTTGACAAAGAGACAATTTCATATAATAATCCTCTTCGAGGGGGAAAACTCCTTATACACCACATAAATTTACCAATACAAGATGATTCCAAATGAAAAGGTCTTCTTGGTATATATATGAGACTAGGAGGTACAATTACAACTAATGGACCCAAGCCAACATAAATAAAATAACAATACTAATTTAATATGCCCCAATTAAGGGGTAATGTGCCATTATTTAGGTCTTAACATACTATGAGCCCATTCTATATTCTTTCACTACCTAGGGGGTTAGGGGGTATGGATTTATTATTGATTTTTAATTTTAAGAAGGTTTTTTATTTCTCAATATCTCTTTACTATTGTACATTTTGATGTTCTTCAATGCTCCTTCTATCCTTTGACATGCTCCTTGTAAATGGTCCTTTGAAACTCTTTTACCCATTGATCATGTTTATTGACTCTTTTTAGTTAATGTTTAATTTCTCTTTAACTTCTATTTAGCTATGATGAATTCATGCTTTATCTTGTACCTTGGTTTGAAATGGTGTTATTGAATTCATGAAGACATAAGTTTTCCCAAAGCAAATCGAAGAATTCCCATAGTTGAGTCAAAACAAGAAGATATCAATACATGGTATGACCGATGAAAGGAAATTGAAGGCTGGTCTTATAGTGTGATCATGGTATTAAGACATCTTAAGGTCAAGTCTAAGTATCCTAGGATGACCTCTATAATGCATCATTACTCTTTGTCTATCTAAACTGGGTAGCATTCCATTGAGGCTCTTAGGATTATTTATGATATTAATTGGGCCTTTGAATTTGAGGTTTGACAATTTTTTCATTATTTTTTATTTTGTTATTTTAATGATTACCGATGCCATAAGAAGGTGGTGTAGGAAGTTTAAATCTCGATCTTATGTGAATTTCCCATTGCAATATAATCACATTCTTGTACATGCTTATGCTTTCATTTCAATTTCATCCTTCTGTTCATTTCTCATTTTGCAGGAAATTTGGCAAGTTTTCCTCTTAATGGGTTAAATGTTATTTCATTAACTGGTTTTAATGGATTTGAATACATTGTTGATCCTATTTGATTGCAATTTTTAATGCTCTATCTTTAGCCTTGAAGATAATTTTCTTTTGAGGGCTTGTTGATTTCTTATGCATTAGCTTGAATTATCATCTCACTCCATCATTGAGAAAATAATAGTCGACCTTAATAAAAAGGCATATATTCATGTTTCATCTTCTTTCTTGCTCAATGCATTTGTGGTATTCACACCTATGTTTGAGTAGGATAGATGTGACTAAGCAGGGTGGTTTCTTCTTTCCATATTTCCATTTTCTTTCTTTTTACTCAATGCTCCTAACATTTAATAATGATAATGCATACTTGTGGACAAACATAGCACTAGAATAAACTGTGAATTGCGATAAAGCCTCATTACCCTATGTTCGTAACATTGTTTAAGAGCTTGGGGCAATGAATTCTAAAGTATATTATAGTGCAACAAGTTTATTCTCATTTCAAAGATTTGACTTCAAATTTTTCCATTGATTAAATGTTAATATCAATCCTACATGGAAATGGTTTACATTTAAATGTTTAATATCTAAATTACTTCCATATCTCACTCCTCGATTTGTAGTATCATAATATACTTAAGGAAGGAATGGTTTTTTGGGATAGGAAATACATACTTGTTTGAAAAGTTTTTATGCATATGTAGCTCTTCCTATAACTCTACTTTAGGAAATTTGTTGTTTATAGTTTACTTTGGATATCTGGAGATAATACTAATGTTGGGTGTTATTTTTTTGGAATAGTGTTTTCAGGAGCAAGATATGTCAAGACCCAAGTGGAATAAGAGAAAGAAACATGCAGAGAAACCTCAAGTTTTGTGCATGATGTAGCAGCCTTGGAATTGCTTGCCAAACCGCAGAAACCCCAAGTTTTCCTTAAGAAACTCCAAATTTATTTATCTTCCAACAAAGTTACCGACTTAACGAGAACTGTGACCTCAAAATGAGAACGCTGGCCTAAAAACCCATATTTTTTCATAAAAAACATGAAATCAACCTCCAAATAAAAAAGTGGCGCTACCGGTAGCATCATTTTTTCAAACGGGGTCAAAATTACAACCTTTTTCAAGCATGGTCTTCAAAACTCATACAGTACCTCAGAAAAACCTTAAAATCGACACCAAAATAAAAAAAAAATGATGTTACATAAAGAAAAATGTTTTTTTCAAAACGTTAAAATTATAGATAATTTGAAATCATATTTTTAGCAATTGGTACCATTAAAACCAAAACCTCAAAATCAACCATCAAATTGAAAAGTACTGCTACCGATAGCACCCATTCTAAAATTGGGGTATTAAAATGACACATTTTTTAAAGTGATAAAATATATCATCATTAATGTAAACAAAATCATAAAATCAACCCTTAAATGCTTAGTTTCTAAATCTTAGAAAAAACAAGTCAAAATTCAAAAAAATATTAAAAAATCTAAAATAAATAAATATTCACTAAAACTCCCT
>SNQJ01S0071573.1:20643-32011 GCA_010110895.2 Picea sitchensis | reverse complement strand
CGAGATGCAAACAATTCTTTAAGTTTTATACTCTAAACAAATTTGCATCTCGAGGAATTTGATGCCTCTCGACGCATGATAGATGAGTTAAGATGGTTCTACGCTGGTGTATATACGGGTTTGTACATTTTTTTATTTTTGTTTATTTTTATCCTAGATGTACATTTCTTTTTTCATTTTTTATTTCAGGATATTATTATTATTTTATTTTTATTTTATGACATCAAATTGCATCCCTAACATTTCACATTCATGTTTTTAAAATTTCTCAAAACTCAAATTTGTATTTATTTTTATATTATCTTTATTTTGGATTTGGTTTTTAATTTGTATTTTATTATTTCATTCCATCATTGACTTTTCAATATCTGATATCATATATTAGACATCGAGGAATCATATTTCACATTCATGGTTTCATTTTTGAAATTTACCAATTCTGATATTGGACATTGGACATCAGGGATTGATTCTCACATATTATGCATTTTTGGAGACCAAAAATGTATTATTTATTTATTTATTTTTACTCATTGGAAATTTACCATCGGAGAATTACATCAAACATTTCACATGCAATTGTTTTTTTAAATTTCTTGACTGGACATTGATCGTAAAAAAATTCCTAACCCGACATTTTATTTATTTATTTTTACTCATTAGGAATTTACCATCGATAATTTACACCGAACATTTTACGTGCATATTTTTTTTTTTAATTTGTTGACTAGACATTGAACATAAAAAATTTCTTGACTTGTCATCCCATCGGATATTTACCATTGGAACATAAATTTTTTTATTGATCTCGCATTAGCCATCAGACATTACCATAAGACATTTTTCCCAAATTCTGAATCTCGACCTAATATCAAATTTTTATTTTATTTTTGTTATTTTATTTTATTTTAGTTTCATTTTTAAAAATTAGACCATTGGGGATATTGCATTGAACATTAGACATCAAGAATTTTTCTTGAGGATTTCAGATTTGAACGTATGAGTCTATTTATTTTATTTTGTTTTTTAATTCCAGATTTGTGTATATGGGTATGTACAAAATATTAATTTAGGTTCAACGTTCCATACCTCTCATAACTTCACATACAAATTATATTGGGAAGAAAACATTATAAACCCATTGCAATGCCTTTCCACAATGCAAGCATGATAAAACAATAAACATGTAAGATCAACAATCAATATTTACTTGGAGGAGAGATCAACAACTACTACGTGGTAGTTTCTGTGAGCCATATCTTAAGTTTCAAGTGGCCAAATTGAGAAAAAAATGGTTCGTTGGAAAGATATAAGTGTGAGGAACATGTTGGAAGAATTATTTTTTCTGGATTGATAGTAGAAATTCTTGGAAAAATTGAGAGAAATAGAGACCCAATTTTTCTTGGATATTGGCCTCAAATGTTTCCGTAACCCATAACTCGAAATTGGGAAAACAAGAGCTCATTGGAAAGCTTAGGACTTGAGGAATAATATGAAAAACAAGAGCTCATTGGAAAGCTCGGGACTTGAGGAATAATATGAAATAAATTTTCTTGCTTGATTGACATAAAAAAATGCTTGCATTTTAGTGTATTTATATAGTTTTTAATGTTTATTCGTTTACTCAAATATAACTGAATTTATATATTTTCATCGCTATCGTTTGACTATGTTCATGATTTGATAGGAATGTAGAGAAGGTGAAGAGTCCAAAGAGGAATGAAAAGAAAGAGAGAAGGTGAAGAGTCCAAATGAGGTAGGTTCCATGGGTATTGAAGGAAAAATATTATAAATGCAATTTCTCCCTTGGTTTGGTGGGGGTTTGGATACCCCAAAATTGGGCCTTGTATACTTTTATCAAGCTCAAGGAAAGATTTGAAAGCTGTTGGATTTTTCTTCTACCTATATCTTAGGAAATGTTTCTAAAGAATGAATACATGGACAAGCTAATTCATGCTCTATTCATGCAGTTGTGCACTATTATTGATTGATTGATTTATGTAGATGTTAACAATTTCCCATTTTTGTCAATTGGTTTTGTAGGAAATAATTATGAATGGATTATGAATTCGTTTGTGGGGACATATTCAATGTCATATATATGCAGATGGGTATGCTAATGTGGTTTCGTATTAAGAAATGTGAATTCTTTTTGTTTCCATAAATAAAAGTATATGTCTGCAATTGATTTTTTTACTGTTAGATTAGGAGTAGTTAGAAGTTATAATAGGACTACATTTTCATAGAAAACTAGGATTGCATTTAGAATTTTGATTAGTTTCCATGAGAAAGTCTCTTTTAAGAGAGAAATGCATTTATTTAGCAGAAACTGGGACCACATACCGGTGGATATTTCCATACCAAATGAGAGCAGATCTGATTGGGACCTTCCATCGAGTAATTCTCCCTCTTGTTGCTATGGGAATTTTTTTCCACATCAACATAGAGCAACCCTATTTCTATTAGAGAATTTGAGTGTCATTGAAGAGAGAAGACATAAATTATAGAAAGTTTTTCTTCTATTCTCCAAGAGATCCATAGATATTGTAACCACTTGCACATTGAGAAGGAAGAAATTAATCCTCTTCTTATTAAAAGATAGAGAAGACTTGTTGACCACTATAAAAAAGTAACTGACAAGGTAACCCCTCACATAAAAATAACATTAAAAATAATACCATTCTTTCATGCCCACTGGAGAATTGTGGCAAGAGGAATTTGCACTCATAACTGAATAATACAACCAAACACTCAAGACTTGGAGAAAACCAACATACCATCCTCACATGCCTACTGAAGGATAGTGAATAGAGAGGTTTTTAGTTGGTTGTTTTGAGTACATGTTACACCCAAGAACATGCCATTTAGAATATTAAAATACCTGTACAATATTGAAAATAGAGATTAGAAGTTATTCCACATAATATCCGTGTTGGTGAAGTGAGTGGGCTTCCTCATTTACAGATCACACCTTATTTAATTACAATTGGAAAGTGAAAGATTGCATGGTACTGTTGATAATGGACAATGAAAACCAAAATAATTTAGTCTTTGCTACCCTTTTCAAAGAGTTGGATCTACCATTCACTTCTCACCCTCACCTTTACCATCTCGATAGGGTCAACGAAGGGTCTTTGTCCTTATTTGTCAAGAATCAATGTTTTGTGACTTTTTCTATTAATTCTCACTTCCATGATTTCATTTTATGTGACATCACCCCTTTAGATTGTGTTGATTTGTTGCTAGGGATTCCTCACCAGAACACATGCTTCAACAAGCATGATTCTCACACAAAATTGAATACATGCTCACTAAGGATCATCATACCTATCACTTTTGTTCTTCCATACATGCTCACTAAGTATCATAATACATATCACTTTTGGTCTCCCATAACATCCATGCCCAAACCCATCTTTGGTAACGATGTGGTACAAAACATCACATTTCATAAATGCTTTTGTCTTGTTGATCTTTAAGACTATTTAGAGTCTTGAATATAACATCATGAGGATAAATCCTCCTGTGTTTTTAGAGACATGGTACTCTTTAATATAATACAAAATTTACAAAAAATGCATGAGAAGGACTAGGATCTTCATGGAATAAATATTTACAAACAAAATATGCTTGAGAAAGGACCAAGATTTTTTCAGAAATAGATATTCACAATATTATACAAGATTATAAACCAACAAAGTAAGGGATATCCCACAATAACATTTCCATCATAGCATATGGTAAAGTCAGACACATCATTTAGTGGGATGGTAATTAAATGTACCACATATGTAGATAACTTAACATGATCATTCAATTAAATCTAAAAAAAGAAATTTGATAGACACATACTTGAAATCTCATGCTTAATACTCAAAGTCTGAGAAGTCACTAGTATAGTGCCCCAAATAGTTCTCTAGGAACCTAAAAAAATATACATATATCTTTTAAAAGAGTTTGTAAATTTCTTTAAAAGAGTTTATAAAATTGAAAGGTAAATGTGTTCATCCTAAATAGATTGATATGGGGCTCCCATGGATTAGTAAATAGAAATATCTGGAAGAAAAGAGAAAATGCAGTTAGGTATCAACATTTGGTATTCACTAGTCATGAAATAAAAAAGTTAGATGATAACTAACTGAGAGTAAAATAAATATAAGGGCTTAGTGAAGTGTCTACTTGACTTACTATGATGGAAAATAACTCTCCTTCATATATTTGCTAAAGTTTATTTTGTATGCTACTCAATTGGAGGTTCCTTAATAGTTGTAAGTGCTTCTTGATGATCTGGATCGATTAATTTAATCAAGGTATTATTTAACCACTTCTCAACATATCCCCACATGGGGGGAACCATTATCTCATTCTTAATATTGATATCAGACACATACTTTTCGATATCTTTAAAATCAAAACCTAATTGGTGAAATGTGTCTTCAAAATATTTATTTTTGTTTACATAATGAATAAGCCATTTCTCAACTTCTTCCTCCGAAAATTCAGTTAGGTTGTCAAAATAACTAACCCATGAAGTTTTAAAGGCCTCTAGATATTCTTGTAGTTGATATTTTGAATGTAATATTGAGTCCATAATCAAATGTGGGCCCTCTAATTATTTAGTTAAGTCAACAATATTAAGAAACAAATCACTTCTTTTTATTTATTTATAGAGTCACATTCAACAAGCATTTCTCGTTAACACTTGATCTTTTTTAGCCAACACAAATTTATTTGTTTAAGTATAAATTTGTAAGAAATATTTTGTTCCCTTCTATCAGAATCATTCATACTTGATATCTTGGTAGAAGAGGTTCCAACAAATTCTTTATAAAAATATTCACCATTCTCTAAATATTTTTGGAGATATTCCTTGAAATTTAAAATCCTTGTAGAGAGGGTAGTTAAACTAGTTTCTAGTTCCCGAATGTCAAATATTAAAGTGATTCTCTTTTTAATGTTATCTCCAACATATTTTTTAATAGTTGTGAGCAGACTTGAAGCACCTTTTAATCTTGAACTTGATTCAAGTATATCCTCCAACACATTAAGTGGTCTAATTGTAGAAATAGGTTTGGAAAACAAAGGCTGGGGCAACAAAGCATCCTCTAGATATTTTATCCTCTTTTTCAAAACTAGGTTTTCCTTTTCTTTTTAATCAATGGAGTACTCTAGGGAATCCCCTATGGCGTGATGGAATTACAAAAAACTAGAAATTTTTACTCTTATCATGTCTATCTTTGAGCTCCATGTTTTGACAACCTTTTTGTTTTTTAAATTTACCTTCTCGATTTGTAATTTCTTTGATTTTTGATTAAATGTATCACGATGGAGAGTAACTGATTCTTCTTCAAAAACCAATGGCTCTTCACAAGCCAATTGTTCTTCTACTTTCCTACTTTCAATGATTCATTTCTCAAACCAATCAATCTCTCCAATTTCAAAATCAACTTCCATGACTTCACATTTTGGTACTTCCTGAATTGATTTTTTAGTAGAGTCTCTTCTCCTTTTTATTGGGACTGTATGTGACTTTTCAAGACTCCTTTTAGGATTTTTTTGTTACCTCCATCATTAGAGATCCCAACAAGAGACTTCCTTTGTTCTTGGTTGTTTCCATGATCTTTTCTCCTTGTCAAAGAACTTTTCTAAGAAATGTTTGGTGAGCCAGGGTTACCACTTGTTGTGGTTCGCCCCTTTTGTCTTTATTGGTTATTCATGCTAACTAGGGTATTAATGTCATCCTGGTGTTGTTCATGGGAAACCTCTTGAGGGTTTTGGTTATCCCCTCCTCCTTCATCCATTTGATTTGACTTAGTAAAAGACAAGCCATATCCAACTGTGAACATGCATGTCGAGAACAAACCATTAGGGTCAAATCCCTAGATTTCATGAATTTATCTTAATTTAACATGATAAAAAAATAGCAAATTCATCCAAATGGGATTTTTTTTTACAGTAAAATTTCCAATTTTCAAAGGAAGTGGAATGCACTTTAAAAGTGGACAAGAAAGCACTTTGTATTTTTTAGAAATAGTATGCAACCTTATGCCTCCAAAGCTGTTATGAGGGAAAAAATCTCTATGGCCAATGGTAAACCACAACAGACAGGTATGACTACAGAAATCAACTCAATTCCAACATATACTATATAAACTAATGTACAAGACAAGAAAGAGGCCTACCTCGATCAAACGTTTGATGATGTTCCACCGTTGAGCACTTTGACCCAAAGATTTATACCCTCAATACGTTCTTAACAAACGAGCAGAGAAAGTATATAGTGATGATATAAAGGGGTTGGCACATTAGACATCATAATCCATTAATAAACATTACAAACACACCCATGGATAATAATCATGTATTTGCAAGATACCAATAGGACGGGAAAGGAGTATTTCTATTAATAATTGATCAGCAGAAGTGACAACATTACGGACTTTCGTGTCGGCATGGTTCGAAACCAAGAAACAAAGTTCCTTCCAACTGGGCCTCCACCACTTCGATCCTCCACCAAAGGCAAGCTTATATAAGAGAGTCAATGAGGTTCTCTCAAAAATAAGGAAAGAGCTTGGGGGTTGAATGTTGTGTTTAGACTTGAGGGATAAAGGGATGCAGACTCAATATGAAGTAATTCCTCCAGAGTAACTTTTCTCTCAAAGTTGAATGCTTTCTCCTTCTTTTCCATAGATCGAAATTGTTCTTTTATAGCCTTCAGAATGCAACTGAAGGGCTGAGTCGGAACGATTCCAGTATGTGGAAGGACAAGGATTAGAGATCTTCTGTCATGACATGGAAACCTGACCTCATTTTGTATTTTCTGGCACAAATTCTGATGTACACGGGCTGTAGTGGAGAAGACAACATATACACATCTTGCATAGCTGATAGGGGGCACATATGTGGAAAAATGTATACTTTTGGCTCTAGATTCATCAAAAAGGGATGACAAGTCTGCATAGGGAAATGGAAAAAGTCCCTTTGTGCAATATAGCAATGGTGAGGCAAATCTTGCTATAACAAAAGTGTAGGATACCAGAACTATATTTTATCCTTATTGTATTCCACATTTCTTATTCATGGTAAATATTCAAATATATGACAATAGGTTATTGCATAAATTAAATAATAAGTCATATGTAAATTCTTTGTTTTTTGAAATTTTCCCAATTGAAAGAAAACTTCATTTGCAATAATGAAATCCCAATCGAACATGGCACCTTCATTAATATAGTGTTATGGAATATACATAACATATATTGGAACAACAACCATGGAATCGTGTCCAATTATTCTATAAAACAACCATGCAAACTTGTTATATGGGTACCTGAGTGAACATACCCCTATTTGAGAAGAGTTCACATAATCATTCGATGGATCTATGAGAAAATTATCCAAGAGGTTTTCTCCTCCATTGTTTTCTTTTTGACAAGTGTTATCTTTAGAACCCTTTAAATTCATGTTGGATTATGGAAGTCTAAGCATTTTTCTGAAAATTTTAGGCACAAGTGAAACGATGTCCTTCCTGGTAGCTGAATTATTCTCTTCTCACTATTGAATTGTCCACACACTAGAGAACCAATTCTTTGAAGTCAAACACCTCTGTAATAGACGCTTATAATTAAATTATAGAATTTTAGAGTTTGTTTTAGTTTCTTTCCTAAGGTGAAAGCACCAAATACTTCTTGAAAGTGTTGAATTCTCGTCTCAAGTAGTTAACTAGAGTAGTGTTCTTAAAATTTTAGACAATTATTATGATAACTGCATATAAAGGATCACTGAAAGAATAACATCCATAACATACACAATATTTTCCCTAGGAAAACCATCTAAGGGAAAAACCCAACAAAACTTCGTCAATATAGATTCAACAACCAAGAACAATGCCTCTCTCCAAGAGAGAAATGACGAAGCATAAGATCCTTCTCAAACCCTTGACTAGGGCAGAGTAGTGCACCACATAACCAATATAAACTCAAGAGATAGACCAATATCCTCCATGAAATCACCTCCTAGCTACAATAGCATCTCCCTCTAAGATTTGCACACTTTTCTATTGCACTAGAGAGCTTGTGTTGTGTGTTGTTCCAAATGAGGCACTAACCTCTCTTATAAATACTAGTTGTACAGCCTAAAATTAGGTCTGGGATGACCTAACACTTGTTAGGGAACAATAGGGCTGACATTACAAAATACACTTTATAAATTATATTTGACCTTTTACAATGGCACAATAGGGATGACTTGACAAATGACACTTTACAAATTAAATTTAACACTTTATAATGGAGAAATATGGTCCACATGAATATTAAAATACAATAAGAATATATTTCGCTAATACTAAAAAATTTAACACTCCCTCTTAGAAAGGAAGGTATTATTCTTGACACGATCATCATCATTGCTTCTACGCTTTTTCACAATTGGTCATTGTCTTGATGTCATTTCATGAATATATATGTCATAGGAAGTTTTCCAACTGTACCACATGCATCCAGTACATTACCAACATCTCATCAGTGGGATCAATAGTCATGGTGGGGCTTTCTTCTAGATTAGACAATGTTGGGCATCTATCTTTCGCTAGGAACTATCCGACCCTAAGTCCAACCACTAGCCCCAGGATAGTCCCCTGGTTGGCACACTAGTCCTCTGGCCCCACATAGACCATGCATCTAACCGTGAGGGTTAGGTGATGTATTCCGCACACACTACCCATATAGACCCAAGCTAGGAATCATCTGGCCCAAAGTCTAGCCACTGTCCCTAGGCTAGTCATCCTCCAACCACATAGGTTGGCCCTCCAACTATCAAGGAAATATGCCCTCCCCAAAGGATCCATGATTTACACTTCCTGAAGCTAGGAACACACACCCTCCCCGAAGGATCTGTTGAGGGGTCCAAGATCCCTTTAACTCAATAGTAGGAACCAAACCCACCTTAGAGGCCCAATTAGACTCTGCAATGTTTGATGGTGGAATAGTTGTCAATATCTTTCGATCTAGATAATTTATCGATGGGATTTACTTGGTGATTTATAGGATGTCTTTCTATGAAAGTTCCTCCTTCAGATTAAATGTTCTCTTTTTTTTCTTTTCTTTTATTAGATGATTTTGATAAAATGAGATGTGCTGGTATAAACCAACTAATAGAAGGGATTCTTAACTAATGAATAAGGTTGATCTTGGGATAACCCCCATGCTCAAGCATGCAAAAAAAGATACTCATACCTATTATAAGCCTATTAATAATACATTAACTTGCTGGTATTTCAACATTGACTGAGATACAATTATCATAAGAAAAATACGCATGTAATAAGATGATTGCAAGAAAAATAGTTTCCTTATCTCTAACATCAATCACACATTAACACAATGATTTTATTTCCATTATTAAGAACAAAAGAACTGCAAAAAATATTGAAACATATAGCTTATCAATAGATTTAGAAACTCTTACTCATTACAACATCAATTCCTGAAATAAAAGTTGGAAGTAATTCCTCCTCAATCCAATCACATAACGCCTTTGATGAAAAATAAAATTTTGTCTCTAGTTCTAAACAAGACTTCTCAATTAAGGTTGTTCAGAAATAGTTCTTTTACAATTCTCAAAAGAGGGTCTTTTCCCAAAACCATCGACCCTTTCTAAAAGGTCAATCCCTTTATTTATAAAGAATCACTAACTAAAAATAGATGCTACAAGTTTAATTCAAGTAAAACAAAATATTGCCACGTGGCGCTTGATCTCTTTGTTCTATGGAAATCATCTCATGGTTCTACTGGAGTGGATGACTCTTCTCATATTCTGACCACTTGACAAAGAGATCCTCACATGTGTTATCATATGTCAATCTATGCTGATACATCGAGGCTGAAAGGATTTCTTTCACTTCTATTGTCTGTTCTCTGTATTTGATTATTTTGGCACTCAAACGTTGCATAACTGCAAGAGCCTTGATTGGATGTTCCATAAACTGTTGTATTTGACCTGGTGCCATGCTCACCACCTATGTGATCTCCACTACCCATTCTTAGTCTCATTCTGCATGTCGCTTGACTATGTCATGCAGGTCGACAAATTCTTCGGGTGAGCCGAATTCTGGGAGACCAATGCCTTTCATCTTCCGATTGATCTTTTCCCACCCTTTTTTGCACTCAAACCACTTCTTCTGTATCTTCCTCTGAGGTTCATGGGCCATACTTACCCAGTATTTGACTACTTTCCTGATCTGAGAGATGATGCTATCCCTTAGCACTCAAATACCATGCTCCTCTGTGTCTCGACACTTCTGCACTGCGTTGATGTAGTCAATTATTTCTACCACTTGGTATGCTTTTTCATACCATCTCTCCATGTCCTTGCAGGTTTCCAGTGCCATAAGGGTATATTCTTGGAAATTGGCTATACTTGTAGTGAAAAGATGTTGCTCGTTTATGAAATTTGCATAAGCATCTTAGAACTCACTCTTCAGAAACACCGTGGCCTGCGTTGAGTCTTGATAGTATTTTACCAAATGGCACAAATAATATAACTCCTTTATTGTGTTGATGATTACAGCTACATGAGAGATCCTCCAAGACACAGACCTGAGAGAGAGCCCCTGAGATGGGTGTGTGGTTCCTATCTAAGATAGAGATGGAATGTAGATATGGCCTCCTCCTTATAGAGAGTTGAGAAGAACTCTAGATGATTCTCCTATGTAACACAATGAGAAAGGAGATCTTTTGAGTTATATGTGCCTATGGTTGAGCACAAGGTGAACGTGTGAATTCCCATGAGCTAGGTGCATCATTATGATACATAGATGAAGACAAGGTATTATCCTCCTCTGAGAATAGAGTTGAGATGATGAACTCTAGATGAATCTCCTTTGTAATGCAGTGGGAAAGAATATTTGTTGAGTTGGACATGCCTGTGGATGAGCACAGGTGAACGTGATCCTAGTGGTTGAGCACTAGTGAGTGCGGTTATCCTGTGAGGCACAGTGAGATAGAGATATGAACATCCCTATGGATGTGCCCCTAGTGTTTGAGCACTAGTGGGTGTATGAGATCCCTTTCTATATTGTTTAAGAGTCAGACATACTTGTAACCCTAATTGTAATGTAAAGGGTATAGTTCAGCCCCACCTTAATGTAATTGATAATTAATGTAAAAGATAACTAGTATGGTTATTATTAATTATATTGTGAGTTAGAGAGGTCAGCCCTATTGTGCCAATAGACACCTCTGTTGATAGTTCAAGTCTAATATAAGTAAAGGTAAATTCCCCATTGAGGAATCATATATTTTGTGTGAGTTTGGAAATTTCAGCAAGTACATCTTCTTGGGAAAAGTGCACACCTCTCTTGGGCGCT
>SNQJ01S0071573.1:0-20593 GCA_010110895.2 Picea sitchensis | reverse complement strand
GTGTGCTATTTTTTCTTGGTGGTGAAGGTATTTCTATTGAATAATATAGCAAAGGATTGGGTGGGTTTTCTTCCCTTGTTGAGAATGGTTTCCCAAAATACTTCTTGTGTACTTGTGCATGATGTTTCTTCTTGTGATCTTGGTTGCTGCAAATTTTTTTTTATGGTTTAAGTTAAATGATAAAATGGAATAAAATTCATGATTAAACCTTTCATATTGACAAATTAACATGGTATCATAGCATAGGTCTTGAAGAACACATTGAACAAACAACTTTCAACCATCCTCTCTCTCCTGCAGAAACCGTATGACCCTCCTAGGCTTTCCAGAAATTACGTACGGCCTACCTTTCTAGGAGTTTTAAACACTTGGAACTTGGACGTTGGGGCTAAAAAGAGAATAGGTGTGTACTAAATACTTCAGCTCACCTCCAACAAGTCTCAAACTTCAATTCCGAGCATTTTGACTTTTTGGCCCTAAGGTTTCTAGGGTTTCTCTAATTTTTGCAGAAAGTTTCAGAATTGGGTTTCTACAACTCTTTGAAGAAGCTATTCAGATCACCAGTGCTATCCTATCCTTCAAAGGCTTATTGTTTGTAGTCATAAGTCTAACAAAATCTAAAATTTCTAGCCTAGCCTAGCCATTAGGTTTTCTATCTTAGTTGACAAGGGTTTGTGAAGAATCCAAAATTAAAATGAGAAAAATCATGATGGGAGACAAGCTTGATGGTTCAAGAAAAATCAGTTCCAGGAAGACAAGACCTCAAGGAGATGAAGACATCAACATCTCAACACTCTCAGGTATAATACTTAGTTAATTGACAGTGTTGCCTCCAGGCACATGACCGGTCTTAGAGATCACCTAACAAATTTTGTTGAGAAAGAGACACATCTACATGTTGTCCTTGGAGATGATGCCAGATATAATGTGAGAGGGGTTGGAACTTCTACCTTACAACTAGATTTAGATATGCAACTTCAATTAAAAAAAGTACTATATGTACTCAGAATGAAGAGGAACCTTGTCTCTATTTCTTCCCTAGAAGATAAAGGCTACAATGTTACTTTCTTAGAAGGAAGAGTTCTTGCATGGCACAAAGACTCTCACATAAATTCTACCAAATGGTGTCCGATAAAACAACTTGTACAAATTAATCATCAAACTAGTTCAAGCCTTGCTACATGACACTATCATCTTGAGTGATCTATGACATAGAATAATTGCTCACATTCATTATAGAGCTCTCCCAACTCTAGGGAAAATGGTAACAGGTCTACCAGAAATACAGATTCAACATAAAGGTGTTTTCAAAGGTTGTGCTCTTGGAAAAAATGTTAAAGTATCCTTCTCAAGCAGTGACAATAGATCCAAGGAAATATTGGACTTTATACATTTAGATATGTGTGGGCCAATGACTGTTGCATCTATGAATGGGTACATATACTATGCACTCTTCATAGATGATCACTCCCGAAAAAATTGCATTTCCTTTATGAAGAACAAGGATGGATTCCTCACAAAATTTCAAGAATTCAAAGCCTAGGTTGAGAACCAGAACAGAATAAAAACCAAAGTACTAAGATCAGATAATGGAGGAGAATACACCTCAAAATATTTCAATAGTTTTTGTATTGAAGCATGGATCAAGAGGTAGTTCACAGTTCCTTACAACCCTAAAAAAAATGGGGTTGTAGAAAGGAAAAACAAAACTATCATCGAGGGAACCAAAGCAATGATACATGATCAGAGTCTACCTATGACTCTATGGGAAGAAGCATGTATGAAAACAATGTATGTTCAAAACATAAGTCCTCATCAGATCTTGAAGAACATTACTCCAAAATAATCCTTCACCGGAGTGAATCCTGAGATTGGACACTTTAGAATATTCGGGTGTCCAGTATATTTTCATGTACCCAGAGAGAAGAGATCCAAGGTAGAACCTTCAAGGAGAAAGGGAACATTTGTAGGATACAGTGAATCCTCAAAGGCATATCAAATCTACATTCCTGGTCAAAGTCAAATTGAAATAAGCAGATATGTTACCTTTGAATAAGAAGTAGCCTTCCAAAGATATAGAGAAGCTCAGATGGAAATTGATAGTGAGACAATGCCTTCTCCCCCTTCAACAATTCAGAGGGAGACATACATTATTCCAATTGATCCAGTAACTCTAGTTGATCCAGTTGTTCTAGATGATTCAGTTGCTCCAAGTGACATACCCAGAGATATTATAATTGGACATAAAAGGCATGCTTGGGCCCGAAAAACTCTACAATAAGCAGAGGGACATAAAGCCCCTCAAGGAACAACTAGAGAGCGCAAGAGACCAAAGAGATTATCAAGATACCTTTCAGCCATGACCCACATCATTGAATCAGATCCATCTTGTCATGGAGAAGCTTCAGGTGAACAAGTATGGAAAGATTCCATGACTGAAGAATATCAATCTATATTGAAAAATGATGTATGGGATATTGTTCCAAGACCAGAGGGAAAGTCTGTAGTAAATTCCAAATGGATTTATAAAATCAAGAATGCAGCTGATGGAAGCATCGAAAAATACAAAGTGAGATTTGTAGCTAGATGGTTCTCACAAGTAGAGGGAGTTGACTATGACGATACTTTTTCTCCAGTAGCCTGATACACCTCCATCTTTTCTATCATTGCACTAGATTCTTCCATGGGTTAGAAGCTACACCAGATGGATGTAAAGACATCCTTTAATAATGGTGAAGTTGAGGAATAAGTTTATATCGAGCAACCATAATGATTCATTATACACAACAAAAGATCTCATGTGTGCAAGTTGAAGAAATCCCTATATGGTCTAAAGCAAGAACCACGTGCTTGGTACGAGAAAATGGATGGATTTCTGATGAGTTTGGGATTCAAAAAAAGTGTTGCTAATCCAAACTTATATTATCACATTGATGGAAATGAGTGTTTGATTTTGGTCCTATATGTGGATGACCTTTTTCTCACCGGTTCAGAGGGACTCATTGTTGAATGCAAATGATAATTGACTGCTAACTTTGAAATGAAGGATTTGGGCTTGATGCACTACTTCTTGGGACTATAAGTATGGAAGAGGACATATGATATTTTCCCGCGTCAAGGGAAATATATTGTGGAGATATTGAAAAATTTTGGTATGACAAAATGCAAATTCATGCCCACTCCAATGGTGATGGAATTGAAGAAGATGAGTGATACTGATTTACGAGAGGTATATCCACACTTATACAAATAGTTGATTGGATCACTGATGTATTTGGTTAACACTAGAACAGACATATGCTATGCAGTGAATGTGCTTATCCAGTTTATGAGCCAACCGAGACAAATACACTAGATAGTTGTAAAACATGTATTGAGATACTTACGAGGCACAATTGGTTATGGCCTAAGATATGCCTCTAGTGTATACTTGATCCTGCAAGGATATGCCGATGCATATTGGGCAGGGAGCACAGTGGATAGAAAAAATACATCTTGTTGTTGTTTCAGTTTAGGGTCTACCATGGTTTCCTGGTGTAGCAGAAAACAAATCTCTGTGGCATTGAGCACCACAAAGGGACAATACATTGCATTGAGTGTAGTAGTACGTGAAGCAGTGTGGCTTCACAAAATTCTCACAGACTTATTTGATCATGAGATGGATACTACTACTATTCATTGTGATAACCAGAGTTGTGTAAATATCTTCGAGAACCCTGTTTTTTATGACAGATCGAAACACATCGAGATAAAGTATCACTATATCAGAGACATGGTGTAGATAAATAAAATACACGTGAAATATCTTCCTACCCATGAGCAGATCGCAGATATCGTCACTAAACCGCTTACCAAGACAAATTTCTAGTATTTTCGTGAGAGACTTGGCTTGGTGGAGAATGCCTCCCTAGATGAGAGGGAGTGTTGATGATTAAAACTGCGTGAGACATCCTCTAGGACACAGACCTAAGAGAGAGCCCCTGATATGTGTTTTTGGTTCCTATCTGAGACAGAGATGGAATGTAGATATGGCCTCCTCCTTACATAGATTTGAGAAGAACTCCAGATGATTATCCTGTGTAATGCAGTGAGAAAGGAGATATGTTGAGTTAGACGTGCCTGTGGCTAAGCACACGGTGAACATGTGAATTCCCATGAGATGGGTGCATCGTTATGAGACAGAGATGAAGATGATGTATTATCCTCCTATAAGAAGAGAGATGATATGATGAACTTCAGATGACTCTCCTGTGTAATGCAATGGGAAAGAAGATCTGTTGAGTTGGACATGCCTATGGATGAGCACAGGTGAACATGATCCTGGTGGCTGAGAAATAGTGAGTGTGGTTCTCCTGTGAGACACAATGAGATAGAGATATGGAAATAACTATGGATGCACCCCTAGTGGCTGAGCACTAGTGGGTGTATGAGATCCCTTGCTATATTGTTCAAGATTCAGACCTACCTGCAACCCTAATTGTAATGTAAAGGGTACAGGGTCGGCCCCACATTAATGTAATTGATAATTAATGTAAAAGATAATTAATCTGGCTATTATTAATTATATTGTGAGTTAGAGAGGTCGGCCCTGTTGTGCCAATAGACACTTATGTTGACAGGTCAAGTCTAATATAAGTAAAGGTAAATTCCCCATTGAGGAATCATATCTTTTGTGTGAGTTTGGAAATTTTAGAAAGTACATCTTCTTGGGAAAAGTTCTCACCTCTCTTGGGCACTAGTCTTATAGGGTTTGCAAGCACCCTCTTGTGTGCTAGGTTTTCTTAGTGGTGAAGGTCTTTCTCTTGAAGAATATAGAAAAGGATTGGTTGGGTTTTCTTCCCTTGTTGAGAAGGGTTTCACAGGATACTTCTTGTGTACTTGTGCATGGTGTTTCTTCTTGTGATATTGGTCATTGCAACAAAATTGTTTATGGTTTAAGTTAAATGATAAAATGGAATGAACTTCATACTTAAACCTTGCATATTGAAAAATAAACATTGTGCAACGACTAGTTCCTTTTCATCTCACCTTGCTTGATCCAACGTGGCATCAGTGATATCCATCCCTATGTTGATGAGATGAGATGTCTTTGTGTGTTTTGTGCTAAGAAACTTATCCTCTGTGGTGATGCGAATCGAGCTATCCAGAATGAGTATTCTCTTCTTGGTGGTCCTCTTCATGATAGCCTTCCTCTTCTCGTCATAAGAGATCACCTGTATATCGACGACCTCATAAACAGGCTTAGGGATTTGTTGTTCTCCCAAGGTTAGAGTGTTTCCCAAGCTCCATGTTCTATGTATTTGTTCCAAGACTGTCTCTTGTAATTATTTCATATGTCTCGATGGCTTGACCTCTATTTGGTGTTCATCGACTAGTGAGGTATTGACCAAAATTGAAGAGTCAATGACATGTTCAGTACCTACTTGGTGATTGACTGTTGAGGTGTCGATCTCTTGCTATTTCACTTCCTCTTTTTGTCCACCTGATCCTAGCTCCTCCCTAGGGTTGTCTTTTAGGGTCCCCGATAGGTCAAGAAAATCAGTGTCTAAGACACTTTCGACCTCATGGTCCCCCTATGGAGGGATTGGAATTGATGCATTGGGACTTAGAGCATATGTTCCCCCAGGTTCCTTCACCTCTGTAATATGTATCAGAGTTACTAGTGAGACCTCCAAACTCTCTTCATCGTCATAGATGGTTATTATATCAAATAGGGGATTTGGCACACCTGTTTCACCTGGTGTTTTTGGGCTCTGATACTTGGTTGGAATGGTCACTGGTGATCTATTCTATGGTGATGGAACTCTGGGGTTTTCTAGACCAATGATTTCCTCCAGTTGTATTGAATCTGATCCATTTGGATCCTCTTTGATTGTGATTGGGTCTTCCAAGGGGATCCTCATCATTTCTATCAGTTGAGGATCATTATCTAGTTGGTCAATGACTCTCTGGGCTCCTACTAGTAACAAAAACTCTCTCCTTTGTGCCTCTGTGGTTTCTGCTGCTCTGATTTCTTCTCTAACCCCGGGAGATTCTTGATATGAATGCTCTATTGTATCGACCTTCTCATCCATGCTCATAACTTTGAACCTAGTCATGTTCGGGTTATCTTTCCTCTGCAATACCTGCTCCTAGTCCTGAGTGTTACAGTGAAATTGCCCTACGAAAAGGTGAATCCCCTCTAGGGCTCTAGAATCCTAAGACCAAGACAGAAAGGTGATAACGTTGATCACTGACATACTTTTAAACCTAGTTAAGTCAATCAAATAGAGAAAAGGAAGAAGAATGTACCTTTTTTTCGATGTTTGTCCTTGCCCAGTCCAAATTGAGCCTTGATCCCCAAACTCTTCAACAAGTCCTGCAATCCAATAATAGAAAATACAAAACAACTTCCTATTCTACCATGATTAATCCAAAACTAGATCTATCTATCAAAGACCAGTTCATGTAAGCATACACAACCTTGAAAGAAAAATGCCAAGCACATGTATTAATGAGAACTAGAGAGCAATACTTATAGACCCTTTATGAAGTTGCAACAGCCTCTTCCAACTCTCCTTATCCAACCCCTTGCTCAAATAATCCATAATCAAAATGACTATGCCTCACTGATAATCTCCCTTATGAGATCATAATTTTGATGCCTTCAATGTCCTCTCAATACCACTTCTCATGAGATCATAAGTTTGGTATCTCTCAATCTCCATCTATTTCACCATGAGAAGGCCTCCTTATATAATCTTGGAGAGACCCAACCACCTTATATATTCTTGGTATAGGTTGAGGATCCTTCTCCATCATTTTTGTATCTTCCCTAATATCCAACCTTTACCTCAGATTTGAATCCAACCAACTCCAGAGATGAGGGGGATTTTTACCTGATTTTCCTCAAGAGCACAAGATTTCCTCAAACAACCTAGTGCTCCCTTAGAATGAGGCATAGAGTGTTGCAACGCTCCCCCAAATAAGGGTAGGGAGTGTTGGCACTCCATGACAGTGGGTAGGGGAGCACTGCCCAAAATTTCCTTAAAAAGGCCCAGCACTCCCCCAGAAGGGTGCATAGAGTGCTGGAACGCTTCCCCAAAGAAGGTTAAGGAGTGCTGACACTCCCTAACAGTGGGTAGGGGAGTGTTGGCCTTCAAAAATTACTTTTGAGTGGTTTTTTCCATGGTAAAATCTTTGTACTCTTCATTAGATGATTTATCCTTCTTAAACCATCCTTTGAGGGTGTCTTTGAAGTGTCCTTGTGATGTCGTTCGAGACACGAAATGGGAAATATGACTGTATGATTTCTGCGACACTTGTGGCCAACGTGCGAAACTTAAAAAACTTGAAATGACGACAATAGGTCATCATTGAAGTGAGTGATTTTGATGTATAACAGATTTCCCCCCAGAGTGCGAGGTTAGAAGACGAAAATTGATGACTGAAGTACTTGGTATACTTTTTCGAGCAAGGGTATGGACATGGAGAACCTGGTAGAAGCTACACACAACCATCAAACAAATATTATGACATGTTTCAAACCCAAGGCAAGCATACCTATGCTTGGGTGATAAAGACTTGCAAGATATGGCCGCCATAAGATACACTGTGGATCCATAACTATATTAACAAAAAGTATAATTACATGAACTGATTGTAGCCACGAAAAATACACAGTGGATCTATGAGATGACAAGACATAGCCACAGACCAATACAAAGTGGATCTATTGGACAATATATGTGTCAATATTCAAGAGAAACTCTATCGCAACTTGGGTAAAGTACATATCAGAGTCATTACTCAACCCAGGGTATTCTTACCGATCCTTATGTAGTACGAATATAACCATGTGAATATATTTCTTGATGTCAAACATAACAAAAACCACTTTATTACCGATCAATGAGGTAAATCATTAACAAGTGCAAGGGAAATCACCATTGATGTCAATGATTCTGAAGGTACCCTAGTAAATTCCAGTGAATGTAAATAAATGAGCTGAAGTTGAACATCCGTGAAATCATCCGATCAGGGGTCAATGATATAAACCCACTGACGGAAGTGAGGAGGCCTGCCATTGAGGCATGTATCTCCCAAGGTACTAACTGGTTTCTAAGTCTAATTCCCAGATAATGTGTTGAAGTCAACAGGAACAGACTCGTCGAAGGAGGGCTTTGATGTATCCCCCATTAACGAAACAAAAATGACACAGAGATGTAAATTGGTGGATCAAATGAACATGGACTGACACGTGTATGAAATAGGAAATTTTTGATGGTTGACTCTCGAGGCAGATACTTCCCTTGAACACTGAGGCACAATAGTAGAAACATGACATGGACCAAAACATGATGATGTAGTGGACACTGTGACTTTCGTCGAGTGACCCAAAGGAGTAAAGAAACTCAGAGGATTGGTTTAGTGCAAAGGTTCAATGGATTAAAATGTATGCAAAGAGAAAGTGCCATGTTCAAGGGAGACTGTAAGAGTGACCTGTAATGTTCCCAAAACTACTTATCTTGCTTCCTTCAAAATTTTCCCCCATTCATATAGATGAGTACCTCTTTTTAATTTAACGAGCTCCAGGAGGGTAACACATGATCGATATAAATCAACTTTGGTAAGTCCCTCTTCCTTTGTTTAACAAACTGGAAGAAGTAAGGGTTCGGTCCCATATGGGTCCTTCAATGTGTGATTTTTTTAACGAGTCCAGAGAAGGTAAACTCGGTGATTTTTCATGTTTAGAGAGTAAGAAAAGAACTTAAATATGACTCCAGGGTTGTTCTTTTTCATAATGTTAGTCTCAGGAGGCTGAAAAAGAGATAAATTGTCACTTGAAAGACACCCTTTCAAACCTTTTAACGAGTGTGAAAGGAAGCAAGATCACTCGACAATATTTTCATGTTTAGAGAGTGTGAAAAGAGATTAAAGGAGACTCTAGGGGGTTCCTTTTTCGTATAACCTTTACGAGTCCAAAGAAGTGATAAAAGTCTACTCAGTTACATTCTCATGTATTTTCGAGCATGAGAAAGAACAAAGACTAAGCTCGGTATTGGTTTCATTTTTACACAAGCTTGAAACAAAATTAAACTATGCCTATAAATTCCCAACATAATTTATAAAGGTTGGGATACCCATGGATGGTTGGTACTATGCCCCCAGCTTGAAAATATAGTGGCATAACTCCAAAAAGATAATCAAAGGCTGGAGAAATGCCCCTCAAGCTTCAAATCATTCACTGACTTTGAGGTTGTCACCAATTTTTGCACTAGATGGAGAAAAAGGATACAAGTGGATGAAATGAAGGTTCAAAAAAGAGACCTAACGAAAGACTCAACTTGGCGAGAGAGGTGACTATTTCATTTTTTAACGAGCTTGACATAGGAAAAGAAATATGCTCAAGGCTCCATGTTTGATCCCCAGATTTCCATTTCATTTTTTAATGAGATTGCTATAGAGAGGAAAACTATGCTCAAGACCTCTGTTTCACTTTTTAACAAGCTTGATATAGAGAGAAGAAACTATGCTCATGACCTCTTCTTGATCATGGCTTCCAAGAGGATAACGCTTTGGAAGGACACCATGTCAAGGGACATAACTCGGTCATGGCTTCCAAGAGATCTTCACTGAACATAAGAATAATGCTTTGGAAGGAACACATGCCGAGGGCCGCAACAGGGGTAAGGAGACCAGGCTCCAATAGCCCTACCAAAGATATCACCATGTCAACTACTAGATCTAATTCATCGAAAGTTGAAATCATTGGAGACAACGCCACATAATTGACTTGTGGTAGTGGTGATATCGACTGCATATAATACTCATTTAGGGAGGTCATTGGGTTGGTAATCAAGTCAGGACCAACACATGAAAGTTGATCAATAGCCCCGATTCTCCCATTATGAGGGAAAGATATCACACGAAAAAGAGTGGACACAATAGCTTTCATGGCATAGACATAATCTTGCCCAAGGAGTAAATTAAAATCCAATGGGCCTTGGACTACCATAACATCAATAAAGACCATTTTTCCTCCAAAAGTTATAGGAAACTGAGGAAGGAATCCTAAAGGTTGACTAGTTATTTTGTTAAAAGAGAACAGAGTCTGGGTAACCGGCATAAGCTGAGGATAACCCAAATCTTTCCAAGCAATAGAGGATAAAATACTAACGGACGAACCTTCATCTATTATTGCATGAGGAACGTCCCGACCATAAACCTGTACTGTAATCTTGAAAGGAATGTGAGAGGGAAGATGAGGTACAATTACCACACCCCAATAAAAAAGGATGGACTCATTACTTGGAGGGGTTTCGAGGGAGAAGGAGGAATGCCCCCCATCATGGTAGATTCTATATCAATGATAAAAACGTGGGCATAATTAGGTTTACTCTCTAGCGGGAGATTAGGATTGATTGATAACGACATCAAATCAACCACTTGGGTTTCATTCTCCAAGGGGAGAATGGAGTCAACAGGTGGAAACGGATCAACCGCTTGGGTTGCAATCTCTAACGGGAGAGAGAGATCGATCGAAGATGGGATTGGATCAACCACTTTTTCAACTAGTTCAACTAAGGACGTGGCCATATTGATGACATGATCAACCACACTGACCGATGAAGGGACCAGAGCAACTAATTTGGTACTCGTCAGAGGAGGAGTGGGATTGACCACGTTGACACTCCTTAGATGAAGGGTGGGACTGACTAATGATAGGACTGGATCAATCACTTGAGTTTCACTTTTCAGATGAAAAGTGAGGCTGATCGATGACGAAACTGGATCAACTACTTTGGTTAGTGGTTCAACCGAGGATGAAACTAGATTGATCACCTGATCAACCAGACTGACCGAGGATGGAACCATATTGACCATTCCATCAAATAACGATGGGTTGGGGGAAATCTTACGATAACCAATTTGGATTTGAAGATTTTCCAAAAGAGAAGAAGCCTTGTTCATATGAGGACAAAGGTCATAATAATGATCACCTTTGCATAACATACAAGGAAATTTGGTAGTTGTCTTATTCTTACCAACTTTAACATCACTAGTTGACGGGGCGTCACCAACATGTCTAGAAGAGGCCGATGATGTGGAAGACCACATTTCTAAGACCTTGGGAAGACTATGGAAATCCCTCAGAAAGTGGTCACCCTTACAAAGACTGCAAGGGAATTTGGTTTCCAGGTTCTTCGTTTTAATCTTGTTGACCTCATCAACACTCCCAATATGATTAATAATAGATGGTTTCTTGGATCCAACATATGATATGGTTAGAGGATTGGTCCTTTTCAGGTTCTTCTTCTTCTTCTCTTTCTATTTATTCTTCTTCTTATCAACCTAGCTACTTGCTTTGGAGCTTTCACTAGGCGAAGAAGGAGAAAGGGAAGGAGACTTAATGGGTGAAGAAGGTGAAAAGTCGACATGAGGTTGATGTGTGGGTGGTGTACTTACATATGAAGTATTAGGTGAAGCTGAAGCATTGGGAAGATTCAATATCACCGGAGTGGGGAACAACCAAACCGATAATCTGATGGTGAGTCCCGAAAGACTCAGTGTGGCAATGTACGGAGGACCAATGTTTTAAAAATAAGGAAAGGTGAAAGGTTCCCTGGGACAAGGGGTTCCTCCATTTGTACTCCCAGGAGTTGATGCCATTAACACTAAATCGACCTAAGGTCCAATAAGTAAAACAAACAACACACACTATGAATCTGAGAAGCAAACAATCAAACAAAACTTCCCACAATGAAACCACTAGTTGGTGATGAAAACCAATGTCACGAGATCAATATAGGAAGGGGTAGGGATAGAGTGGGTGGATCAGTTACGTTGGTGACCTTATTAATGAACTTACACCTTGGTGCAAGATTCCACACAATAATTGTGGATTTACCCTCCAAGGAGCTCGAGTGAGTTTGACAAACATCTGTTCCAGGTACAGTGAGACTTCCCTTCACCATCACCTTGTGTAATACCCTGAATATTATGGATACTAAGGTCACCAACTCATAGTCAGACCCTGGGTGGGTACAATTGACAGTCTAGCCCGAACGTATGGGCAGGATAACAATTCCAAAATCCTTCGAGAGAACTGAGGACAAGTGGACTGGTAGAACTCTAGAGGACCGTGAACGGATTCAGAATTCATGAATCACCGAGACCAAATGAAGACAGTTGAACCTCAAGAATAACCCCAATATATGATATGAATACTATGAATGGTTGAAACATGGAGGGATAATCTCCATAACTGACCCGAACGCGACCTCGTGCATAACCCCTGTGTGAGAGGGGGATCCCAGAAAGCTGATACAAAAATTAGATTTTCTCTCCCTATTTCAAGATGCTAAGTTTGTTTGACAGCTTTGGAAACTTATCCTCTCAATCTATTCCAAATCCCTACACCTTAAGCTAATGTAGGTTTTCTAACAAAAATGTAAAAAATTCTGATAAATTTTAATTTAGCGTTTGATTTTAAGGTTGTTGTTTACTCAGAGGTTTATGAGAGTGAAAAATGATGATATTATGAGTCAATTCCCAAAATCATGCATAAGAAATGATAAGTAGTCTTTTCTTTCAATGAATGTCTATTTGAGGGAAGGAGAATGGATTTTCCTTTCACTATCAAACACTAAGATGCAATGACCTCATGCAATTGTTCTCAATCAAGAATCTGATACAATGCTAAAATGTTCATAAATTGGTTTCAATATAAAAAAACCAAACATGAAAAAATATCCTTTTGTTAATATGTGATTGATAATCAGTTTGATGTAAAGCTTCCTATGTTAATCAGACTTCAATATCTGTGAGATTTAAGCAATCGGAAGAAAACTTCACATAAACAAAAACAGACCCTCATTTTGATCAAACAAGAAACAAAAAGAAAACCAAATATCAAAGAGGAGGAAATGCTTGAAAAACAGACCTCAAAGATAAAACAGAATGGTGCATAGATCTATGAAATTCCTTACAACAACTTTCGTTCATTCAGATAAGTGAGAAAGTAGTAGATCAACTCCAAATCTCAGGGAAGAAGAGTGACTCAAAGCAAGGAAAACAGATGTCAAAAATCCAAACCAAACATTATCAATTCTTAGAAATCAAGATGTTGGAGGCCAAACAAGGACACACTGAGATGGTAATGACTCTGAGCAGATGAATCAACAAAAAACCACACTCAGAGAGGGATTCTCTTAAGAGTTTTAAACAGAAAAAGACCAACGCTCTGGTGTCAAGGGTACCAGAGTGTTGCAAATATCTATGGGAGCCTTGAAGGGAGTGCTAGTGCTCTAGTGGTAGAGGCAGGGGAGCGTTGGTCTCTCAGAACTTAAAAACTTACCCCCCAAAAAAAAAGAAAAAAAAATCAGAAATTTAGTGTGTATAAGATGAATACAAGAACCAAAATCACATCTAATAATCAAAGAAACAACATGACTAATATATAAAGGTGAGCAAAGGAAAAAAAAAAAAACAAGGAAGGAAACCAAAAATGAAAGCTTTGATCCCCAGTGGAGTCGCCAATTTATGTTACGGGGAAATCCCCCTACGGACAGGTGAATCCCCTCTTGGGCACTAGACTCCTAATACCAATATAGAAAGGTGCTAATGTTGATCACTAACATCATTTTAAACCTAGATAAATCAATCAAATAGAGAAAAGGAAGAAGAATGTACCTTTTTGTTGATGTTTGTCCTTGCCCAGTTCAAGTTGAGCCTTGATCCCCAAGATCTTCAACAAGTCCTGCAATCCAATAACAACAAAGACATAAAAAATTCCTATTCTACCATTATTAATCCAAAACTAGATATATCTATCAAAGACAAGTTCATGTAGGCATACGCAACCTTGAAAGAAACAGACCAAGAAGATGTATTAATAAGAACTAGATAGCAATACTTACAGACCTTTGATGAAGTTGCAGTAGCCTCTTCCAACTCTCCTTGTATAGCCCCTTGCTCAAATAATACACAATCAAAATAAATATTCCTCACTGATAATCTCCCTTATGATATCATAAGTTTGATGCCTTCAATGTCCTCTCAATACCACTTCTCATGAGATCATAAGTTTGGTATCTCTCAATCTCCATCTATTTCACCATGAGAAGGCCTCCTTATACAAGCTTGGAGAGACCTAACCACCTTAGAGATTCTTGGGATAGGTTGAGGATCCTTCTCCATTAGTTGTGGATCTTCCCTAAGATCCAACCTTGACCTCAGATTCGAATCCAATCAACTCCAGAGATGAGGGGAATTTTTACCTGATTTTCCTCAACAACCCAATATTTCCTCAAACAACCTAGTGCTCGCTTAGAATGGGGCATAGAGTGTTGCAACAATACCCCAAATAAGGGTAGGGAGAATTGGAACTCCCTGACAGTGGGTAGGGGAGCGCTACCCAAACTTTCCTTAAAAAATCCCAGCGCTCCCCTAGAAGGGTGCACATAGTGCTAGAATGCTCCCCCAAAGAAGGTTAAGGAGTGCTGACACTCCCTAACAGTGGGTAGGGGAGAGTTGGCCTTCAAAAATGACTTTTGAGTGGTTTTTTCCATGGTAAAAACTTTGTACTCTTCATCAGATGATTTCTCCTTCTTAAACCAGTCTTTGAGGGTGTCTTTGAAGTGTCCTTGTGATGTCGTTCGAGACACGACATGGGCACAATGATCGTATGATGTATGTGACACTTGCGGCACTTGAAATGATGACAATAGGTCATCATTGAAGTGATTTATTTTGATGTGTAACATATTTACCCCCAAAGTGCAAAGTTATAAGATGAAAATTGATGACTGAAGTACTTTGTAGACTTTTTCGAGCAAGGGTATGGACGCGGAGAATCTAGTAGCAGTTGCACACAACCATCAAACAAATATTATGACATGTTTCAAACCCAAGGCAGGCATACCTATGCTTGGGTGATAAAGACTTGCAAGGTATGGCCACCATAAGATACACTGTGGATCCATAATTATATTAACAAAAAGTATATCCACCAAAGATGCAATGTGGATCTATACTTCCATGACATGAACTTATCGTAGCCATGAAAAATACATAGTGGATCTACGAGATGACAAGACATAGCCACAAACCAATACAAAGTGGATCTATGTGACAGTATATGTGTCAATATTCAAGAGAAACTCCATCACAACCTGGGTAAAGTACATATGAGAGTGATTATGCAACCTAGGGTCTTCTTACTGATCCTTATGTAGTATGAATCTAACCATGTGAATAGATGTCCTGATGTCGAACATGGCAGAAATCACTTGATTACTGATCAATAAGGTAAACCGTTAACAACTGCAAGGGAAATCACCATTGATGTCAATGATTCTCAAGGTACCCTAGTACATTCCAGCGAATGTGAATAAATGAGCTGAAGTCAAACATCCGTGGAATCATCTGATCATGGGTCAATGGTGTAAACCCATTGTTGGAAGCGAGGAGGCCTTCCATTGAGGCATGCAGGTCCCAAGGTACTAACTAGATTCTAATTCTAATTCCTAGATAATGTGTTGAAGTCAACAGGAATAGACTCATCGAAGGAGGGCCTTGATGTATACCCCATCAATGACACGAAACTGATAGAGAGATTTAAATTGGTGGATCAAATGAACATGGACTGACACGGGTATGAAACAGGAAATTTTTTATGGTTGACTTTTGAGGCAGATACTTCCCTTGAACACTGAGGCACAATAGCAGAAACATGATATGGACCAAAACATGATGATGCAGTGGACACTGTGAATTTCGTCGGGTGACCCAAAGGAATAAAGAAACTTAGAGGATTGGTTCAGTGCAGAGGTTCAACAGATTAAAATGTATGCAAAGACAAAGTGCCATGTTCAAGGGTGACTGTAAGAGTGACCTATAACGTTCCCAAAACTGCCTAGCTTGCTTCCTTCAAAATTTTTCCCCATCCAGATAGACGAGTACCTCCTTTTAATTTAATGAGGTTGAGGAGGGTAACACATGTCTAATATAACTCACCTTTATTAAGTCCCTCTTTCTTTGTTTAATGAACTGGAAGAAGTAAGGGTTCGGTCCCGTATGGGTCCTTCATTTTGTGATTTTTTTAACGAGTCCAGAGAAGGTAAAATCAATGATTTTTCATGTTTAGAGAGTTAGAAAAGAACTTAAAGACGACTCCAAGGTTGTCCTTTTTCATAATTTTAGTCTCGTGAGGCCGAAAAATAGATAAATTATCACTCAAAAGACACACTTTCAAACCTTTTAATGAGTGTGAAAGGAATCAAGATCACTCGACAATCCTTTCCTGTTTAGAGAGTTTGAAAAGAGATTAAGGAAGACTCCAGGGGGTTCATTTTTTGTATAACCTTTACGAGTCCGAAAAAGTGATAAAAGTCTACTTGGTTACATTGTCATGTATTTTCGAGCGTGAGAAAGAACAAATAATAAGATCAGTATTGGTTTCATTTTTACACAAGCTTGAAACAAAATTAAACTATGCTTGTAAATTCCCAACATAATTTCTAAAGGTTGGGATATGCATGGATGGTCAGTACTATGCCCCCAGCTTGAAAATATAGTGGCATAACTCCAGAAAGATAATCAAAGGATGGAGAAATTCCCCCCAAGCTTCAAATCATTCACCGACTTTGAGGTTGTCACCAATTTCTGTACTAGATGGAGAAAAAGGATACAGGTGGATGAAATGAAGGTTAAAAAACAAGACCTAACGAAAGACTCGATTTGGTGGGAGAGGTGACTGTTTCATTTTTTAATGAGCTTGACACAGGAAAAGAACTATGCTCAAGGATCTAGGTTCGATCCTTCAAAAATGACTTTTGAGTGGTTTTTTCCATGTAAAATACTTGTACTCTTCATTAGATGATTTCTCTTTCTTAAACTAGTCTTTGAGGGTGTCTTTGAAGTTTCTTTGTGATGTTGTTCAAGACACAACATGGGAAAGATGAATTTATGATGTTTGTGACACTTGAGACACTTGTGGCCAATGTACAACACTTGCGACACTTGAAATGATGACAATAGGTCATCATTGAAGTGAGTGATTTTGATGTGTAACACTGAGCACATTCTATAAAAATTTTATCCTCAAACTTGTCATGCGTGTATGGCCAACATGAAAATACTTGTGAAGCATGTTGGAGGACTAGGCCTTTAGGGTCATTCTTGTGAAACTGGCCTATCAAGAACCTATATTCCAGCTGACTCAAACCCTCTTGTTTATCTTGAGCAATGTCCTTAACTATATAAAACCCCACATGGAAATTTTAGGTTATAAATTCTCATTTCTCATCCTTAATCAAAGTGGCGTTATAGCCCTGTAGGATAGTCTGATAATAGATTTCTCCTATGATGAGCTGGTCTGGGACGTGATTAGGAAGAAAATGTGGTGCTCCGATGGCCCTAAACACCCTAATATATGTTGTGTGTTCATTTATATACCAATGGCCTACTTTCGAGATCATCTTCTTGGCCACTACAGACAACCTTGTGCATTCCTTTTTAAATATAATGAAATAAATTTAGGAGATGAATTCATCGCAAATAAGGGCATAAGAATTTTTGTACCTGTTTTCCCATGAGATTCTGAAGTAGACATGAACAGGTAGTTCTGTGACATGCCAACTCAAATTCATACCGACGAAGACATTCCTCATGCAGATTACATCTAGCAGATACGAGAACAAGTGAAAAGCAAGTGCTTCTCCTTCTTTCAATGTCTGAGCCTGCAATACATTGGTACTCAATTGATTGGAGATGATTGGCCTCCAGTTGAAACTACTCCATGAAATATCCATAGTATACATCAGGGGAATCCATGCCTCCGAGAACTTGGCGCAATCCTTTTCCCCATAAAACCGATAAATTAGAGCCATCAAGTAGATATATGGCTCTCTTAGATTCACAGTCCCATACCAACCGTTGCTCTGGTTTGTGAATTTCATGTCCTCCTTCCAACATGAGGCCATTAATCGGCTGGTGTCATGGAATTCAGAGAAATTCACCATGAATTCTGTGTTCAATCGCTCCTCTAGGTCCCTAAGCTTGTAATATTTCTAGACCTCTATCGGGAGAAAAACTCTGACACATCCACAATTCTCGTCATTAATGAGGCACTTCTACTCATCTGTATGATAAATTAGCCAACTCAAAGTCTCAATGTAGGGTAAGACTAGAGTTTTGTAGGCTACAATGTGCAATCACGACTGTCAAATGTTTGGGAAACTTGGTCATCGAGTTCCCTTACATTCAGGTCACTGTGTGGGATAAATTTCAGGTAATCTTCCCGGTTGATTCTGTTGAATAGATCTCCCCAATGTGGGAGCATTATTTTAGATCCAATGGTCTATTTTGTATCACCAAAAGAGGGGGGTTTAATCAATTCTTTCTTGGTCTAAGTTTTGATGACTGGTTCCACCTTGGGAGCATATTCCAATTGCCTCTTAGTGTCAAGAGAAGAACCTTCGCCAATATCTTCCTCCTTTAATTTTTGTGCCCTCGACGAGCGTCTGGTCATTGGCTTTATTGGAGGCATTTTCCCCCATAGATAGAACATCATTAGAGACTATGTAGTAGATCGAATACTGATAAAATAATGACCACCGAACTAATAAAAATTAACACATACCTCTTCTTCGTGCTAGCTTAACCTGATTTTTTGAAATTATGAGAATCAAACACAACTATTGAGATGCTCTCTTCGCTTCTTTGGCTACTATGGAAATGGAAACTTGTGTGTAGAATGGAGGTGTTCGAATTTATCTTAGTGATTTAAATAGAGATAATACTTACCTTGTCACATCGGTTATTCAATTTGGGATATGAGTGCGGTTCTACAAAATCTTCCGCCAGATATTCATTATTTTTAAAATGAAATTCAATCCTAGGTTGGCGACATGAGTGTGGGATATAATGTGGTCTATTAATGATTTAAAATTCTCATTGTTCAGTCGGTGCACAGAGTAGAAACATATGTGGAGTGAAACATTAATGGCCTATTAAATGGCATAATTTGATCGTATCTCGTGCTAAAACCATCCCATCGTTTCACTAATTTAACGGGTGGATCAGGAGTCGGGGTTTCTCTTTAAACATTGTTCATTGATATCTCCTGGAAAAAAATCCGACGCTGGTCCATATTTCCATATAGAGCTGATGTCGGAAAGATGACTTAGAAGTGTGACTAGGACACAAGGAAACCTAAGGTGACCCGAGACGAAACTAGGAAGTACGAAATGCCTACGCGACAGAGACACATGGAACTTGAAACTAGTGTCTTTGTTTATTCATGTTATTTAGAATTGAGTAATTTTCCTTAGCTAATCATTTTAAGAACATATCCTACCCTGCCAACATCGAAAAGTATCAAGAATCGACGATTGACAATAAGCTTAACTAAGCGCTCCCGGATTAACCCCATCGAAATTTACCGATGCCGAAAGTGCATCGGGGATCGACGATCGACGATGTGTCAATGCATACATTTTCAATGATTAACCCTTTTATATTTTACCGACCCCGAACAAATGCATCCGTTATCGACTATCAGGGGTTGATCATAGATCATGTCAATGTTTAGCCCTCTCGTATTTCACCGATGTCGATGAGAAATTGACTAACTCCTGAATCTTCTTGGAGACCAACTAGTGAAAATTTACTCCATATTTTATTGATGTCGATGATACATCAAAATTCAACGATTATTGTTACTGTGTGGTCATTTTACCTTCTTGGATTTTTCCTACGCAAAACATAAGCGTGCTAGTGACAATTTTAGCTACAAATACTTAGTTAGAATGACATGTTCTTTTAGACAAAAAGGTTTTCACATTCATAGGTTCAAAAAAATCCAATTTGATCGATGAAGAGACATGAAAACAAAATTAGCAATCCCTCCATAGTGGACTCAATTTATACAACAAAACAAAAGAAAACAAGTGGTACCCAAAAGAGGCAAAATTTCATAATATATTTTAGGGTGTGTTGAGTGCTTCAAAAGGATCTATGTCTATTGATATTGAGTGAGTTTAGGATGACTGGTGCCATAGTCAGTGGCTGAACATGAACCTACTATTACAGCACCACATTATGTTGCACTTGGAGTCGCATATGTAACACATCACTCTCTCTCATGAGGGAAAGATACAAAGCTTGTATTTTAAGTACTCAAACTTCACTCTCGACAGAGGCTTAGTAAACACATCTGCAACTTGCTCGTCAGTAGGGACATACTGGAGCTTCAATTATCCCTTCTATACCATCTCTTTGTTATTGGATAAATCCATAAGTGTGGACACAAGCCGATCTCCCTAGATCCACCTGGATCTAGAACAAAACATGACAGAATAGGACGCTTTCCTTAAGTTTTAAATATTGAATTTACTAAGAGGAAAGAATAAGTAACATACCTTATAATCGCTTCCTATAGTCTTTGTTTCTCCCACTTCGCTCCAGTGCTCTTGTGCAGTCAAGATCAAAACAACACAAACCAACCAAAGTGATAGCGATAGAATAAACTCAATATAAACCTATGTATGTGATCAAGGAATCATACAATAAAACACAACAAGCTTTATAGGAAAGAATCATATTACTG
>SNQJ01S0071572.1:45379-57504 GCA_010110895.2 Picea sitchensis | reverse complement strand
TGTTGTCACAACTTCTAAACTTTTGTCTTTTAAATCTGAATTGTACGCACCCTTCTACTAAGTGCACTAGCCACTTTATTCTCTTTTCCCTTAATGTGTTTGATGTCAAAGTCATATTTGTTGAGGAATTATAACCATCTAATTTGTGTGGCATTTAATGCTGTCTGTCCAAACAAATATTTCAGACCACTATGGTCTATCCCAGTTCAAATTTTCTACCCATGAAATAATGCCTCCACTTTTTTAGCGCATGAACAATGGTTGCAAGTTCCAAATCATGGATAACATATTTTCTTTCATGCTCTTTCAATTTTATTAATTCATAACAAATCACATGCCCATTTTGAATAAAGATTCTACTAAGCCCTTCTTTACATGTATTGGTGCACACAACAAAATCCTCATTTGGATCCGCAATCTTTAAGAAAGGTGCACTAGTCAATAAATCTTTCAAGCATTGAAAAGTTTCTTCACACTTGGTAGTCCATCAAAATTTTATTCCTTTCTTTTGCAAAGAAGTGAGTGGGTGTGCAATATTGGAGAAACCCGCGACGAATCACTAGTTAGATCCATAAATGATCTAACATTTGAAATATTTTTTGGTGCTGGCCAACTTCTGATTGCTTCAATATTTTTGGGATCCACTACTATGTTGTCCTTTGAGATAATGTGGCCCAAATAATGGATCTGTTTTTGATAAAAAGTGCACTTACTTAGCTTGGCATACAATTGATGTTCCCTCAACACTTGTGGCACCATCCTCAAATGTTGTTCATTCTCCTCCTTTGTTTTGGAGTAGATAAAAATATCATACAAGAAAACAATAACAAGTTTGTCTAGGTAATCTCTGAACACTCCATTCATTAAACACATAAAAGTAGTTGGTGCATTTATCAATCCAAATGGCACCACTACAAATTCATAGTGACCATACATTGTTCAAAATGATGTATTGCTAGTATCTTCTTCTCAGATTCTTATTTGATGATAAAATGATCAATCAATCTTGGAAAATATCTTTGCTCCCTTCAATTGATCAAAAAGATAATCAATCCTTGGCAAACTATACTTGTTCTTTATTGTAACCTTATTCAGTTGTCTGAAGTCAATACATAACCTCAGAGTTCCATCCATTTTTTTCATAAAAGCACCAGGGCACCCCAAGGTGAAACACTTGGGTGTATGTACCCCTTCTTCAACCACTCTTCCAACTACATTTGCAACTCTTTCAATTCTAGCGTGCTCATTCTATAAGAATTTTTGGACACTGGGGCAGCTCCAGGCACCAAGTTAATAGATAAATCAATGTCTCTATTTGGTGGGAATCCTGACAATTTCCAAACACATCTTCATATACCTTCAAGACCAGATAGTCTTCAATATTTGACATTTCATCCTTGGCTATCTCTTACGTACGTGCTGCATATATTTGTCACCCTTTTTTAATCTTTTTGGTTCTAATGTTGATATTTCTCTGACATATATAGCCTTTGGAATACCTTGAATTGTTCTTGAATACCCTTCCTTATAAAGACATGAGAAAACTTTGTTGCATTACATATTACATATATGTAATATATATATGTAATATATATTACATATTACATAGAAATCTAGGCCAACATGATGATTTCCCAACCAATCCATATCAATTAAACAATCATATGAACCAAGCGATATGATGTTCAAATCAGCCTTAGTGCTGACTCCATTCATGTCCATTGCACAATTCTTGAGAATTTCATTGATTTTTCTTTTGGTTAGAGTGGCTAGCTTAACCAACCTAGATTTTTCATGCTTACATATATTCAATTTAAATCTACCAACCACTTTAGGATCTATATAACTATGACTCTCCAGGATCAATCAAAATAGCTATGTGATGATTATCAATCTTACCTTCCACCTCAATCATGTGGGATTGATAGTTTTCTTTTCTATTATTCAAGGATGCATAATTTCTTGGCATGCCCTTGCTCATGTCTTCCACCGTATCAACTTCCTAAAGGTTATGCACAATGTTCATCCTATCTCCTTTATGAGGACAATATTTAAACATGTTGTCTCTTTCACATCCCCAACACTTTATGGGTTGTTGTTTCGGCTTTTTCCCTAAGAAATCTGTGATATTTGGCTCATTGTTTGCTTGCTTCTGTTGCCTATCGGATCGTGAACTGTTCCTGAAGATAGGTGGTTTGTATCCTTTTTTTCTCTGATCCATCTTGTCTTTATTTTTGTCATCCCAAGCTTTTTGAAAAGCTGGCCTTGCCTTACTCTGCTCATACAAATACTTAGTTTTTCTCATGGCTTCCTCTAAATTCTCAGGCTCATTGAACTAAATTTTATCCTTGTAGAATGATGGTAGTCCACTTAGGAATCTATGAATTTTAACCTTCTCATCCTTGATGAAATCCACATACCTCAAAAGTTCAAATAATTTATTTACGTATTCTTCTATGGTCTTGTTTCCAATATTAAGCTCAAAGAACTCTTATATCTTCTTGTCATAATAATGTTCTAACAAATACTTCTTCTGAAAATACTTTTTAAAATACTTCCAAGAGATTCTCTTTTCATTGATATGCTTGACTTGCTTTAGCTGGTCCCCACCACATGGAAGCTTTCCCTCCAAGATGATATATGACAATCTTTGCTTCCATATTTGATGAATAATTGTGTAGCTGAGCATATTTCTCATGCCCAACAACCAGTGTTCAACTTCTTCACCCTTCTTGTGCTCTCTATCAAATGTTGTTTCTTTAGCCTCTCGAGCTCTCCTTGAAAACTATCTAGCTTGGGCATTCTCCTTTGATGTTTGGTTGGGGACCTACTTGGGTTGTTCTATGATTTTGATAATGTAGGTGCTCTTCTGATTGAATGCTTAGGTGAATGGTGATTCCTACTAACGCTTCGTGAGTTCCTTTTTTTTATGTAGTCATCTCTCCTATTGTGAGATACATTCTCTTGTTCATGCCCTGCACTGGTTGTATGTCTTACGCTGGACTCCTTGTTGATTTTTCTTTGCAAGGTATTTATAATCTGTAACAATTGATAATTAATTTGGTTCTGCTTCTTTTGAGCTCTTATCAACCTTTCATTATATTTTCTATAGCTTTTCACTTCCATCTACGATCTCTTCATCAACTCTACAGGCTTCACTCTGCTTCTATGTCCATTGTAATCTGTTTCTACATTTCCCAAGTTGATATTTAATCCTCTGATTTCATCTCCATGGATGTAAGAGCTTTGTGCATAATCTATATATTTAGTACTAATTCCTAAACATGGTATATGTCCTTCCTGCATCTCTAATTCTTCAAAAATGTGCATGCAACAATCACTGTTAGGATTATGCATACTGTAAATTTTTTCATTAATTAGGTTATAGGTCAGCTTTCATCCAAATTCACGAAGAACAAAAATTCACTAATCTAAATTATGATCCTTCAAAAATATTCTCCTCTGAATCAGCTGACCAACGACTATACACATGCCTCATTTTGAGTTTCGATCTAAAAGTTAGCTTTTTGAATTTTGTTATTTTTACTCAGTTGTGCACTGTTCTCACTGGTGCAATCTAACAGTGAGACTATCTTCTACCATTTGTAATAGAAAATATGTTAGGAATCATAAAAACTTTTGTATTGAGCACATGTAGGATTTATGATTGGGAAGAAACAACAATTTTCAGATTCGAAATATGATGTTCTAGTCACATTCTGTATAAATATGGAATTGACAACTTAGTACTTTTTACATTTCCTCAAGAGTTAGATTTTTTAGCTAAAATCAGATATCTCCCAAACAGAGCAAAACTAAAAAAAACTTCCTCAAGATAAAGTTTTACGAATTGTTGAGGAGATAAAATGTTGATTGAATAAGTTTGTCCAGATTTGTGAGGGTCCTTTTTCCTCCAAACACTTCAAAAATCCTCAAAGTGTCTAAGAATAGTGGATTTTGCTCTGTCTTGGCATCTCCACTTCAAACCCTTTTGAATTTTTTCCGAAGCCCAAATTAGTATCTTTATGTCTTCATTTTCAACTCACTATAAAAATTTCACCTTAAATTGGGTCTTGGTTATTGAGCACAACCCAAATCTTTAAAAACCATTAATTTGCGTCTTATGGAGAATTGAAGTAGAATTGGCCCATGGCCCTCACTCATACTTTTGTATCCTTCGCCACTTTGAAAATACCCTTTAAATTTTATTTGATTTTGAGTTTTTATACTCGTATTATGACCAAAACTAAAGTTTGGCTCCAAACTTGCCCTACATATGCCTAAGTGGAAGAAACTTTATTTGTCCATACTAATGTTTGCACTCTGCATCCCACATTTCGTCAGTTTCGGGACTTAGTCAATTTTCCAACACTTTTTATGCTCGTATGGAGGAATATCCATGTAGAGGAATAGTGCATCCACATGTTTTCTTGTACCCACATTTTGCACTCTGCCACGTCTTGGATTTAGTCTATTTTCCAAACTTTTTATGCTCATGTGGAGGAATACCCATGTAGAGGAATAGTGCACCTGCATGTTCTTTGGCACAAACATTCCACATTTTTCCTTCTGCACTTTGCACTCCGCTATGTCTTGTACTTGGTCTATTTTCCAAACTTTTTATGTCTGTGCGGAAGAATACCATGTGAAGCAATAGTGCACTTGCATACTCTCCCGCACCTGTATTCTGCATTCCACACTCCCACAAGTTTGGGACTTAGTTTATTTTCCAAACATCCTTCGCTCTAGGCCCCTCAGATCGCCACCATGACAATCCACTTCACCACAACTATGTCACCTAACACGCGGCCTCCATGTCAGTAGGTACGAAAAATTTCTCAATTTTCCAAAAATTCTAAAAAATGACTAATTTTCCAAAATTTTCATTTTTTTTCAGCTAAAAATGTTCTTTTATTTTTCAGCCACCATGGCAGCTTAGGAATTAGATCCCCATGGCTGAACTTGACTCTATGACTATCAATTCGACAAATTACATGCATATTTCAATTAGAATTTGGGTATTTCACTTTGAATTTCACCATTTTCCCCAAATTCGACACAGACTAATGCTTTGCAACAACAAATTTGTTAAATCTATGTTATTCTTGACCCATACGAGTTCGGTGTTGAACCAAAAGCTCTGATACCAATTTGTAACGTCCTTAGATCCTCATTGAGGCACACTACTACAATTTTTCTTCTTGATACCAACCTATGATGTACCCAACTCCCTTGTTGGGTTTCGTTATTACCAAATCGACTAACGTATCGATTCAAATGAAAAAATATATGTGCATCTTGACACACAGGCTCATGCTATTATCATTAACAATTAAACTCATGAATGAAATTGATTTAAAAATGCACAACAACAATTAAACACACACAACGACATTCATATATACAAAATACAGAGTAAATGCAACATTCAATCATAGCATTAAAATTGTAAATGACACGGTGATTCAAACATTTATCTTTTAAAAATGATTTATACAACCAACTGCAGATGAGGGATGTTCCACCCAACCATAGACTTTGCTACTCTAATTCTCTCAGTAGCAAGTCACCCTCGAGTTGGGGTTATGAATCAAAATGACGAACAAGCTCCTATGGGTGTCTACAATTCACTGTAACAACTCAAAACTCAACAAAACATAGTGATATGACTCCTACAACAATTCCAACCACCCAAATCCCTTTTCCATCAATCTGCACAACCCAAGGGATGATATTTCTTTCTTTGTACAACACTCCCTCAGAGAATCTCCATCCCTTCTAGGGCTCCAACACAGACCGACCAATAATCTCTCTACTGAGGGACTTCAGGGAATCTAGTTGCAAAATGAGTTCTCACACAACAAACTCACTTTCTCTTGGGTAATTTTATCAATCGAAAATCACTCCCAGGCATAACAACCTCATTTTCAACACAACTACTAGCTTTAACACTCTGTCTTCAAAACCCTCTATGGCTAGAAACTGTTCTACAACACTTTGCAATCGTTTTCTTCACTTCTTATTCACTGTAAAACTGCTTGTTTCCCCTACTCGAATTTCCTCTTTTCCCATGCTTGCTTGATTCTTAATTTCCCCCCAAGGATGATTACACTCAACCCCTACTACCGTAATTGAGTGGGCTACTTTTCTCACTCAACTTCTTATATGAATTCAATTATTGAGTACTTAATACGTCAAATAGATAAATAGTTAAATGGAAAATTGATTAATGAAGATGGCTTAAGAATCAAGGCATACCAAAATCCCTCATAACCTCCATTAAGCCTCATCTCTTATGGAATCATAACCCTCCATTACTTTGGTCCTTATCACTCTACACCTTGCAATCGATGATGTATTTGATTTTATTATTTTCAATGTACAATGTTTACATATTAAATCGTTGGACCCCCAACCAATCATAATACTTACAAATATACAATGCTACATTGGGGATAAAAAATGGGGTGTTACAAATTGTATAGTTGGTTATTTTCTATATGCAACATTGTTATGTAAATCTAGGGGGTTTTGGTTTAGTTTTTAGATTTTTTTTGCCAAGGTGTTTAATAACAATTTGAAAGGGCAATTATATTGTGTAATCCGTGTTTGTGATATTAAAATTTTCTTTTGTTAAAGAAAAAATAAAGTAGGGAGCAATTTAAAGAAATTTTATTGAAGGATATACAAAGTCTACAAAAGGTCCCAGTGAAGTCTTAAAAATAACTCATAAATTTATTTTAAAAATCACATATATTATTGAAATTCAATTTTGAATTCTCTTCAAAGAATGGCATGCCAAATAACACATGTACAAACTTGTTATATACATATTTAAAAAAATGATCACACATATTTAAAAAATGAAACAAATTTGAGGAATGTTTATTTCATTCATGCCTCCATGTGTACACCATTTTTTCTTTACTCTAATGATATATAGAACTTTAATGAATTTCTTGTAATTCAACCCAAAAACGTCAATAAGAAACTCACCACATGATTCCCCAATGTTTTAAAGTGTAAGCTCCATGTTCAAGGTTTTGATTGAAATGACTATGAACTTTGTGCCTCCCCTCACTGCTTTGTGTTGGGTATGTGTTATATTCTTTGCATGTGTGTTTATGGGCGTGTTAGATTCAACAACTGCGTCTGACAATCCCAACTTTCTTCGCTCTTTGTGTCGTGTGCGCTAGATGATTTCTAGGGGGGTCCTTGGGGGGCCAGGTCCCCCCCTTGGTTACACACAACATTCGAAGTAGAGCCACGATTTTGTTTTTGGCGGTTTTTGCTATTTTAGCGGTTTTCTAAATTAATCCTGGATTAAGGGATTAGGGTTTTGGTAGCTGCGAAATACCTAAAATATTGTATATATTGTATTGTGAATGGTGAAATAAATACAATGAAGAGTTGAAATGTGCGACACCAATGAAGACTGGTTTTCTCTCGGTTAAGGGTTTCCAACGTAAATCTCTGTGTACTGTCTGTATGAGCTATTGATTAATTTATGTTTTGCTTAAGAATATGTATGCATTGCTTTACTTCACTGTTTTAAAACTTACATTTTGGTCAATAAACCACAATTCAAACTTACCTTAAATGATAGTGAATTGGTCTTGAAGGCTTATTAACAATTTATCCCAAACATAGAACTAGAATAATGTAAAATAAGGTGCAAGACAACCATATTCTTTTACATGATTCGTTTCTCCCAAAAATAGGGATTATGAATTCATAACGTAGTGATAAATGCAATGAGATTAAAAAACATTACAAATATTAAGTGCAACTACATTGATCTTGATATGCCAAAAACCACTTGGTTTAGGGTTAAGGAACCCTAGGACAACTTGGGCTAATTGAAGGAAAGTGATATTGGGTATATCAGTTTTGGATTGGGGTTTTTGAATCATTGCAAGAAGAATGAATATATTTGGTTTTCTTGCGAGTTCATGGAATTATGAAAATACTACTACATGTCCTAAATACAATATAAGTCTATGTAGTAACTATATGAATGAGAACATAAAATACCATGATCGAAGTTCTAGTTTGACCTCAGTGCCATTTGGGGTTCTTGGCTCTGCATACCAATGATATTCTTCATGGTCATCATTTATCCCCTCATCCCACCTGGGAAATTAGTTTATTGCCTTCCTTCAGAAATGTAGTGGGTTATAAATTGTGGAAGCCACACATACACATTACCCCTAGGGTCGTCATGGATTTCATAGTAAGATGTACACAAGAATTACAAGGGAACAAAAGCCCAAATAGAATGAACAAAAAGAATCCTCCAAAAACCTTGTTAAGAAACTATTTGCAGTTCAACCCAAAAACCTTGACAAGAAACTCACCACATACTTTTGCAATTTTTATCAAAGTATAAGACCCACATTTAAAACTCTAATCAAAATGGCTATGAACTTTGTGTCTCTCTTGTTGCTTTGGTTGATCAACCTCAATTCAAACTTAGCCCTTGTTCCTCCCCTACTTGCTTTGGGTGATCAACCTCAATTCAAACTTAGTGGGGTGGATCAGAGCGAGTAACAAGGCCATGACAGTGTTAGCCACCTCCTCGGCCTAGGGAACGCCGATGTGGAGGCGTTGCAACCTTTGATCCAAGGTGATGTCAGAGTCAACGACCTTGTCAAAAGAGCTAAGCCAAACGATTGACAAAAATAAATAAAAATGAACATAGAACAATTTGGATAAACCGACCATTGTCCAATGGATATGAAAAGTTAAGGAATTTATATACATAATAATCAAATACATAGAATACAAGGGAAACATATTAATTTTTATACAAATATGGACTCAGAGCCCTACCCTCATGTACTCGTGTCAAATTTGTAATTCTTCTTTAAAACATTCATATAATTACACAAATGTTACCACTACGTAGCATTTCTTCCTTATTAGTCCCTGCCGAAGGTGTAGAGGGACTATAGCGATCAATAATTCGTTGACTTCATATTAGTTTGTCCTTTGACTAAAAATATTTGCATAATCTCTATTGTTGGAACTAGAGAACTAAAAACATTGATTTGTATATAATAAAAAATACCATATATGTTATGATCTGATTGGATAACAGATTGGAGGTCTTATTGCCAGCTTCACTATTCCCAATGTTTTATATGTTAGCATATCCAAAGTTTGTGATCATCTACGGTCTTTTTGAATTTTTAATATTTTTATTAAAATGTTTAGATATCTAAAGTTTTGCACATCGAGAGTCGGTGTTTTATTAGTTGACTTCATATTAGTTTGTCCTTTGACTAATTTTTTTTTTGCAGTCTCTATTGTTCGAACTATTGTTACTATTTTTTTATTCTTATTATTTTATATTATTATAAAATAATATAATAATTATTTTGTGTACGTAACAGACCTGCCACACTGCATTCTTTCTTAAATGTTTACACAACGCAAGGCCCTTCGATGGTCCTGACAGAATTAAATGTTTACCTAACAGGCCCCACAACCTTAAATGTTTACTTAACAGGCTTGTTACAATACATTTTCCTCCGTTTTTTTTTTATGCAATGTTCTCTGCAGTGAATATGGGCAATATCGTTCTTCAGCGACATCACTGGTTCATTGGTTGATGCTTTCTCGTTGCTTGTTCAATGGTTTCTTATTTTCATGTTGTTGTTGCTCTTGTTTGCCTGTTGGTCTTGTTGCAGTTTGCACACTTGGGACTAGGCAACCGCGATTGGAACCGCGCTTATGTCGTTTCCCATTGACGGGTGGGTTTCGGTGCAATGTTTACCTTCCTATTCGTTGTTTTCCATTTGCTATTTCTAGTTTGCAAGTGAAAAATTTCAATACTGGAGATGCCTGAGTCAAAATCCTCTTGCAAAACATCTTTATATGCGAGGAGAAAATACAATTTCCTTTTCTTATATGTTGTTGTGGCAGCGATGGAGGTGGGTTCTGTGTCAAACATTGGCGTTCAGGAACGAGATGAAAACAACATTACAATACTGTTTCTCTGGTCGTAGTAGTCACATGAAAAGATGGGCTGCAAGAGGATTTTGATCGCTTCTAGTATTGAAAATTATTACTTGCAAACTGAAAAACAAAAAAAAAACAACGAATAGGGATGCAACCATGGAACTGAAACTTATCCATGAATGGGGAATGATAGAAGCGCAGTTCCAATTGAGGATGAAAAATACCAACCGTGCAAACTACAACTTTCTTAAATGTTTACACAGTGGGAGGCCTTCGGACGATCCTCACATTCTTAAATGTTTACCTGACAGGCCTCACACCCTGAAATGTTTGCTTAACAGGTGTGTTACAATACATTTTCCTCCGATTTTTTGATACATTCTTGTCTGTAGCAAATTTTGCCAATATTGTTCTTCACCGACATTCCTGGTTGTCTGGTTGATGCTTTCTCGTTGGTTCACTCGATGCTGCTTATTGTTGTTTGATTCAACTTTGCAGAGTTGAGGTCCTGCAATTGCAATTGGGCCTTTTGGTACTTGTTCACTGGTTTGTTGTTTGTTGCTTGCTCTTGTTTACTTCAACTTTGCAAGGTTGGGGTCCTGCATCTGCAGTTGGACTTGTTGTTGCAGTTTGCAGGCCAGGGGCTGTGCTTTTGTCCTTCCCCATTCACCGGTTGATCTCATTGCTGCGGTTGCATTCCTGCATTACTTAGCAGGCCTGTTGTTGTTTCTCTTGTTTTCCTGTTACTCTTGTTGCAGTTTGCACGCTTGGTATTCTGCAACCGCGATTGGAATTGCACTTCTGTCGTTCCCCATTGATGGGTGGGTTTCGTTGCTATGTTTACCTTCATATTCATTGTTTGTTGTTTGCTATTTCTAGTTTGCAAGTGAAAATTTTAAATGCTGGAGATGCTTGAGTCAAAATCCTCTTACAGAACATCTTTGTATGTGAGTAGAAAATTTGATTTCCTTTTTTATATGTCACTGGGTGTGATTCAGGTGGGTTCTGAGTAGTCACATACAAATATGTTCTGCAAGAGGATTTTGATCACTCCCAATATTGAAAATTATTACTTGCAAAATGGAAAAAACAAACAAACAATGAATAGGCATGCAACCATGGCAGTGAAACTTATCCGTGAATGGGGACCTACAGAAGCACAGTTCCAATTGTGGATGCAGAATGCCAACCGTGCAAACTTCAACTTTCTTAAATGTTTACACAGTGGGAGGCCTTTGCATGGTCCTCACAGCCTTAAATGTTTACCTGGTAGGCCTTACAACTTGAAATGTTTTCTTAACATGCGTGTTACACTATATTCCTCCGATTTTTTTATACAATATTGTCTGTAGTGAATTTGACAAATATTGTTCTTCACCAGCATTCCTGGCTGACTGGTTGATGCTTGCTCGTTGGTTCGCTGGATACTGCTTATTGTTGTTTGATTCAACTTTGTAGAGTTTAGGTCCTGTAGCTGTAGTTGGGCCTCTTGGTACTTGTTCACTTGTTTGTTGTTTGTTTCTGTAAATGCGTTGAACCTGCACATAATAGATCTAGCTAAACAATAATACACACATTTGCAGAGAGAATTGGAGAAAGAAGAAGAAGGAGAGAAAGAATGGAAGAATTCTCATTAACCGTTGTGAATAATGAATAATTTACACATGATATACTCTGTATAAATTAATGAGTTCGACTTGAGGTGAACCAAGTCGCCATAGTGGTGGTATAGAGTGATCGAGACACACACCAACAGTTACGGAAGTGAACTGCCACCTATTCTAGTCTCTCAGGCAGTTACGGGAGTGAACTGCCACCTAGTTGAGTTAACTAGTCAACTAGTCTTTAGTTAACTGACTGAACAATGAGTAGTGAGGAGTTAACTCAGGGAATCAAGGCTAATGCAACACTTTGGTGATGATCCCAAGGCAAGGTCTAATTAGCATGGTGATGATCCCAATGTTGCATGGTGATGATCCCAATGCAACATCTAAACTCAACTCAACTAATCAAACTGAAGTGTCAATTGAAAGAAAATATTCTCTAGGTGGAATATTCTCCCCTAAAATATAGGAGACTGGATAATGACTAATTATGAATAATAAACAAGGAATAACCTTAGGAAAAAGAAATCCTAGGTGTGTGTAAAGTAACTCCAACAC
>SNQJ01S0071572.1:20301-45369 GCA_010110895.2 Picea sitchensis | reverse complement strand
AGAAGGAGAGAAAGAATGGAAGAATTCTCATTAACCGTTGTGAATAATGAATAATTTACACATGATATACTCTGTATAAATTAATGAGTTCGACTTGAGGTGAACCAAGTCGCCATAGTGGTGGTATAGAGTGATCGAGACACACACCAACAGTTACGGAAGTGAACTGCCACCTATTCTAGTCTCTCAGGCAGTTACGGGAGTGAACTGCCACCTAGTTGAGTTAACTAGTCAACTAGTCTTTAGTTAACTGACTGAACAATGAGTAGTGAGGAGTTAACTCAGGGAATCAAGGCTAATGCAACACTTTGGTGATGATCCCAAGGCAAGGTCTAATTAGCATGGTGATGATCCCAATGTTGCATGGTGATGATCCCAATGCAACATCTAAACTCAACTCAACTAATCAAACTGAAGTGTCAATTGAAAGAAAATATTCTCTAGGTGGAATATTCTCCCCTAAAATATAGGAGACTGGATAATGACTAATTATGAATAATAAACAAGGAATAACCTTAGGAAAAAGAAATCCTAGGTGTGTGTAAAGTAACTCCAACACACCCCCCTGAACATCACTATGGTGAAAATAAAGATTGGGTCCCGGCAACGAGACCATGTTAGGTACCCAAGTACAAAAGATACACTGAAAATAAAGTCAGGAAAGAGGGAAAACCTCATGGGAAAACCCCCCCCTCAAGGTACATTGTATGAAAAAAGAAGAACTACAGTTGCTAGGCAACTATGTCCTTCACTCCAAGACGACTTCATAGAGAATGAAATTTCTGCTCAGTGACGGTCTTGGTGAAGATGTCTGCTGTCTACTCTGCTGAAGGATAGAACTGTAAGTTGATGATCCCCTTGTGTACTAAGTCCCGTATGTAGTGCATGTGGATCTCGATGTGTTTCGTCCGCTACCTCTGAACTATATCTCTGTAGAACTTTAGAGTGCTATGGTTGTCACACAAGATGACGATCGACCGATGAAACTGAATGCCCAACTCAGTGAGAAAATGTTGTAGCCACATAGCCTGAATGGTTATGTTAACTACCCCTCTGTACTCTGCCTCGGCTGAAAATAGAGCAATGCCAGCTTGCTTCTTGCTCGACCAACAGATAGGCCTGAAACCAAGACTGAGTGAGTAACCAGATGTGGACTTGCGATCAATGCTATCGCCAGCCCAGTCGGAATCAGTAAACCCAATGAGATCTAATGTAGAGTCTACTGCATAATGAATCCCAAAGGTGATGGTTCCCTGTATGTATCGAAGGATACACTTTGAAGCCTTCCAATGTAGCTCATGCGACTCCTGCATGAACTTGGAAACTGCGCCAACTGCATAGGAGAGATCTGGTCTAGAGTGTGTGAGATACAACAAGCTCCCCACTAGCTGTCTGTACAGTGTGCTGTCAACCAGTGGAGTCTCCCCGCCATCCTCAAGTTTGACTCTTGATAGGAAAGGAGTCGGGGCAGACTTGCAGTCTGTCATGTGAAATCTATCGAGGAGATCTCGTGCATACTTGGCCTGAGACAGTTTGATGCCTAATGCATCCTGACTGATTTCGAGTCCAAGGAAGAAGTGTAGTGGACCCATGTCCATCATCAAAAACCTGTCATGAAGAATCCTCTTGACTGCAATAATCGTTGAAGTCGAGCAACCGGTGATCAACAAATCATCGACATACAAAACTAAAAGTAGAAGTGAATCAACCATCCTAAGCATGTAGACCTTCGGGTTTGATTTACAATGTACAAAGTTCTGTGACAGCAGGTAGGAGTCCATCTTGGCATACCATGCCCTCGGAGCCTGCTTGAGGCCATAAAGTGACTTCTTCAGTCGAAAAACCAAAGATGAGTCCTGCATAAATCCCTGAGGCTGCTCCATGTATATCTCCTCAGAGAGATCACCGTGAAGAACTGAATTCTTCACGTCCATCTGATGGACTTCCCATCCCTTGGTTGTCGCAATAGCAAGTGCCAATCGTATGGAATCCATCTTCACTACTGGAGCGAAGGTCTCATCATAGTCCATACCATGAACCTGCTGAAAGCCTTTGGCGACAAGCCTGGCTTTGTATCTGCTGATATGTCCATTCGCTGCGCTCTTGGTCCTGTAGACCCATTTTCATCTACCAAGTTTCCTCCCAGAAGGAAGGGGAACCAGATCCCAAGTCCGGTTCTCGAGGAGGGAGTTGTACTCCTCCTGCATGGCGGATTCCCAAAATGGATTTCCAGCAACCTCACCATAAGACTATGGATCTGAAGACTGAACCAAGAAAAGATGCCTCGAAGGCAATGGTTCAGTGGAATTGAGTCCAACAGGAGGCTCCTCGAAATCTGATCGAGTCCTCCTAGTATCGGTTGGATCACCGACGAGATCCCTTGCATCCTGAAGAGTAGTCTGTGCCCACTTGGGCCTCTGCTCTGGCTCTACAACTGCATCTAGATGCTCTGACTCTGCATCCGACTGTACTGACTCTGAATCTGAATCTGAATCATTTGAGTCCTCTGAATCAGAACTCTCGTCTAGAGAAGAGTCGACATGTGCATGCTCATCATCTCGGACAGGTGGAAGAGTGAAGGTGTCTGCATGCGATTGCTGAGGTACATGTGAGACAATTTCCTCAAATTGGACACTACGCTCAATGATGAGTCAGTCCGAGGAAATATCAATAAGTTGATATCCCTTCACACTGTCGGGGTATCCAACAAAAATGCACTCATTGCTCTGTGGATCAAGTGCCTTCCTCTTTTCAGAGGGAATCCAAGCCCCTGTACGTGAACCAAAAATGCGAAAGTGGGTCACTTCCAGTTTAAGGCCGCTCCAAGCCTCGTAGGGGGTCTTATCCTTGACAGATCTATGAGGAGATCTATTTTGGATGTATGTTTCATAGTTAAGTGTTTCGTCCCATAGTCTTTGTGGTAGTGACTTTGCATGCAACATGCAAGATGCCATCTCCTTTAGAGATCGATTTTTCCGCTCAACAACTTCGTTTTGCTGCGGAGTATAGGGAACTGTGTGTTGCAGCTGAATCCCTGCCTCATGGAAAATATTGTGGATCTCATGATTCACATACTCTCCCCCGTTATCAGTTCAGAGTACTTTGATATTCTTTTCGGACGGTGTCTCAACCAAGGCTTTGAAATCTTTGAGGTGTTGAAAGACCTCGGATTTTTGCCCGAGAAAGTAGATCCAAGTAAAACGTGAGAAACCATCAACAAAAATGAGAACAAACCTCACTTTATTGATGGATGGATGCGGAAAATGACCCATAAGGTCACTGTGGATCAAAAAGGTGCGAAAGCTCGCTGAGACTTTCCCTTGTCAAATTTCTCTTGAGGGTGTTTCCCGAGAACACATCCCTCACATACTCCCTTGGAGAAATGGATGTCTGCTAGACCATCAACTAATCTTTGCTTTCTAATATGTTGCATGTATCTGAAATTCAAATGTCCAAACCTTTCATGCCACATCCTACTACTTTCATCAGCATGAGTAGGCAGTAAAGCAGAACCAGGTTCAATGAATTCAGAAAATGTATACAATCTAGACGGATGATTTACCTCACCGGTTGCAACCTTGTAGTTGGTTTGCATGTCGTAGATGTCCACAAAATTTGGTGTGAATATGAATTTCTTTTCGGTATCAGAATTCATCATCTGATACACGGAGAGAAGGTTTACATAAAGCTTGGGAACATGCAACACATTCTCGAAACTTCCGTTGGTGAGTTCAATCCTTCCTTTGCCGGTGACTTCGACAGAAAAGTTGTCCCCCATCAGAATAGAAGGACCTTTGCATGCATCCAAAGAAGAATAGACTGCTTCTGAGGTAGCCATGTGATGTGATGCTCCTGAATATATGATACAAGCATCGAGAGATGAGTTGTTTGCAATCAAGGCATGGCTAGAATTGCCTTTCTTGGAATTCAGATCTTCTGACTTCTTCTTCTTGGCACCCTCAGGAATGCGATCTCCAAGGTTGTTTTGCTGAATTATTTGAGACATCAGATTTATTTTCTTTTGCATGCATGCAAATTCTGGATGGAATCCTTTGTGACAGTACGAACATTTCTCCCCTTTTCCCCTTTGGATCTGGAGGCATTGGTGAAGGGTTTTGTGTACCCTTCCTTCTTCGTATGTGCATGAGCTTTCCACTTATATTTATCTTTAGATTTATGATATTTGTGGCTGCCATCATGCACAGTGNCATGCATGCAAATTTCTAATGGAATCCTTTGTGACAGTATGTGCATTTCTCTCATTTTCTTCCCTTTTCTCTTTTGTATTCGGAGGCATCGATGAAGGGTTTTGTGTACCCTTCCTTCTTCGTATGTGCATGAGATTTCCACTTATATTTATCTTTAGATTTATGATATTTGTGGCTGCCATCATGCACAGTGAGTGCATGCGCCCTTGGGCCTTTGATTGCGCCCATGTTGATGAGCTTGGTTTTCTCTTGTGTCAAGGATTCGATCAAGTCCTCAAGAGAAGGCATCTTCCAGGTGGCTCTAGAGGCGAATCTGACAGTATGGAATGTAGATACGAATACAAAAAATTCAGGACCAAGCTTGGAGAGAATGGTGAGAACCATTTGTTTCTCCTCCGTCGATTTATCAACCCCGCAAGCTTTGAGTTGCGACAGTAAATCCTTGAATTTTGTAAAGAAATATTGGATATTGTCAAAGATTTTTGGATCCAATGTGAGCAGCTCCACCTCCATCATGTGTCCCCTCATCTCATCCTGTTTTCCAAAGATCCCTTTCAATATTTTCCAGGCTTCATTGGGAGTCTTACAGGAAGATATGTGAAAAAGGAGATCATGAGAGATAAGACTGCAAATTGTTTCAAGTGTCTCATCCATGCGATTTAAGTATTGGATTTTTCTATGGTTGACGTCAGCTTTGTATCTATATTCATGGTTAACCTATACAACCCTCTGGATCAGATATGTATGGTTATTTTCTCCTTCCATGCAAAATAGTTGTAAGGTGTAAGAATGAATTCTTTTTGGAATTCCATCTTTCCGCTGTCTTCAATCTTTTGTACCTGCAATTTTTTTTGGTGTAGCTTTTGCTTAGAAGTCCGTCGGATCTGATACCATGTAAATGTGTTGAACCTGTACAAAATATATCTAGCTAAATAATAATACACACATTTGCAGAGAGAATTGGAGAAAGAAGAAGAATGAGAGAAATAATGGAAGAATTCTCATTAACCGTTGTGAATAATGAATGATTTACACATGATATACTCTGTATAACTCAATGAGTTCGACTTGAGGTGATCCAAGTAGCCATTGTGGTGGTATCGAGTGATCTGGACACACACCAACAGTTACGGGAGTGAACTGCCACCTATTCTAGTCTCTCAGGCAGTTACGGGAGTGAAGTGCCACCTAGTTGAGTTAACTAGTCAACTAGTCTTCAATTAACTAAATGAACAATGCGTAGTGAGGAGTTAACTCAGGGAATCAAGGCTAATGCACCACTTTGGTGATGATCCCAAGGCAAGGTCGAATTAGCATGGTGATGATCCCAATGTTGCATGGTGATGATCTCAATGCAACATCTAAACTCGACTCAACTAGTCAAACTGGAGTGTCAATTAAAAGAGAATATTCTCCAGGTGGAATATTCTCCCCTAAAATATAGGAGACTGGATAATGACTAATTATGAATAATAGACAAGGAATAACCTTAGGAAAGGAAAAATCCTAGGTGTGTGTGAAGTAACTCCAACAATTTCTTGCTCTTGTTTGCTTCAACTTTGCAAGGTTGGGGTCGTGCATCTACAGTTGGACATGTTGTTGCAGTTTGCAGGCCAAGGGTTGTGCTTCTGTACTTTCCCATTCACTGGTGAGTCTCATTTCCGTGGTTGAATTCTTGTTCGTTGGTCGCTGTTTACTATTTTTTGTTTGCTAGTAAGAATTTTCAATACTGGGAATGCCTGAGCCAAAATCCTCTTGCATAACATTTTTGTATGTGACTACTATGATCAAAGAAACAAGAGTTTGATGTTGTCTTGGTGTTGTTCTTGAGGTCGCTATTCGCCAGAGATCCCACATCTGTCGCAACCATAGTGACATGGAAAAGGTTGACAAATCTATGGCAAGTGCATTCAGAAGAATATGCAAAGAACATGAAAGAAATCATATTGATATTATGCAAATGATACGTGCACTTGGAAATACATTGCTTAATATTCAACAAATCTCTACTCAAAAAATAGTCGACGTTGCACTTTCCCTGCCCCTAGATTGTGGTTCAAGGAAATGTGTCTTCACAAACACATCTCCACTTGAGAAACGCAAAACTTTTACAGTTGGGCCACCAAAAATACTCTTAAAATAAAATAATATGAAAAATGTTGCAGTAGATATAAACAACATCTCTTTGGACTTGAACCAGAGTTTGTCGAGCTCCAACTATATTTCATAGGTGAGAATGTTTTTCCCATAGTTAATGTGTTTTTATGGCTTCATAATTATGAGACTAAGTGTTTTTGTGTGAGGGTTAAAGTTCTTATCTCCCTTTCTTTTTCCTCTTCTATACTTACCCGTTTTTCCCTTTTCTTCTTCCCCTCTATTATCTGTTTCTGGTTCTATACTTAGTCACGTTTCTGTGGTTGCGGGTTCCCAGGGTGGTGAACTTACAAATCCTCATCTCCATCTATATGTTCACATTACGAGTTCGACCAACCATCGTTTGTTTGCATACTTAGCCAATTTTATGACCGCGGGCTCGCGGATAGGCGCTATCGAACTTTGGTGCCCCGTGTTCGGGGTATACATCTTGCATCGAAAAATTCGGTGATCTACAATTCGACCCCAGACTCCTCGAACTTGCAAGCCTGAATCTACCTACGATGACTCATTTTGACTGTCCCGCCTTTCACGGGTTCACGGACTCCTGGGTTCACAAAAGTTTGAAAGCATTTTTCGCTCCCCTCCATCCCCACCACCTTCTTCCCTTTCCAATGCACATTAATTATGATTTTACCAGTGACAACTCACTAGATAGGTTTGAAAATATTGGCATTAATAAGCAGAAAGCTCGATGACATCTCCCATTAAAACGCATTAACGGGCGAATATTATGGGATCTAATGATTTTTTTGTGTCCATATTGAATTGGCAAAAATCGTTGGTTATTTTAGTTTTTTTAAGGCATCATCATAGTAAGAGTGCAATATTGTGCTACCCCACTTTCATCCACAAAGGTGTCATCCACAAAGGTCTTGACGTCATGTCCCTCTTTAATACTATGCATATATTACAGGTTGTCATATTTGAGAATATGCTTGCATATGTAAATGTTAACTCATATGTTATTAATGACAACTCACCACACATATTCAAAAATATTAGCATTAATAGGAAAAAATATTGAGGACATCTGCCATTAAAACACATTAAACCAAGATTTATAGAAGATTAAACTATCATCCTCGAACGTTCATTTTAAATACTTATTCCCATTTCCCTCTATCATCGAAAACTTGGGCTTTAAGGTGCCTTCGTTGTAATGTTCCTGGTAACCACATGTGAGACAAATTAGATATGCCATTCATGCCCAATTGAAAGACGAGGGAATGGTTTTATGTGACGTCAACTTTGAGAGAAAAAAATCGGTTAGCCAACAGAAACTCATACACAAAAAATCAAGTATCTTATGATTGGTATTCTCCCTGTATTCGATCCTTTGGTCGGTTGAAAGGCCTGCCTGAATATTTGTATGTTGAAATTATTTGTTTTGTTATTGGAAATTGGAAGGGACTTTCAAGTCACCTGCAAAATGCTCCATTGTTGAAGTATATAGCTTCGTCCAACAACGCAGATTTGGCAAGTGTATCAAATCCTGCAAACCACACAAGAATTTATCTTTCGTCAGAGGAGTCACACATATCATGGCTTGCAAAATGGTCTGGAATATTCTGAAATGACACCAAATATTACTCCATGCACAGATATTCTAAGAAGAAAATTATAAATTTGGATCCTCATGAATGTGAGAAACTGTATGGGTGGTTGAATCAACATCCTAAAATTACAGAAGTTTCTATTTCAAAGTTTGTTGAACGTCTTCTGGGTGTGGTAACACACTTGACAGAAAGTTAGCTTCTTTGTAAAAATTTGTTTACCAACCTCTGGATGTAGTAACAGACTCCACATACAATCAATTTTCTATCGATACTTCACATTTTTTCACTATTCCTATGCATATGATTGCATCCGGGTCAAAGAGCTTTCCGCTCTTTTCAAGAATATTCTCCTGGTAGTTGAAGGTGGGTATATAACCAGAGAACGAGAATCTCAAAAGTTTCTGATGCCTACATTGACATGTAACTAGGAAAAGTTAATGGGAAGGAATTCTGGACTATGGATTTTGCGACACTTTCTGAAGATTACTTTTTACTACCACCTTCTGCAAGAAGTTTGACGTATTCAGGTAATGATTTGGTTTCTGAAGATCACCTTTTACTACCACATTCATGTAATCATTTTTTTTCATTCTTTAGAGGAGACCTTGATGTGGTGGATATTCCAGAGCTGTTTCCACCGAATATCAATCTTCCTGTTGTTTCCCATGCTTTGAATAAGGAGAATGCATTTTTTCTGTTGCAGTGGATATGATATTTGAAAAAAAACGGAAGTTTCTCGATGCTTGAAGTATTGACTTGTCTGGTTCAAATGAATCACCATGGACTCGCTGTAAGCGTCTCTGGAGTTGTTCATCAGGATCACAGGTCGATAAGCACAAAGTGCCTTCTTGGTCATAGAGTGCTTCCATCACCAGCTTGCATTTGCACATGTTCTTTTATTGCTACCTTCTTTCTTTGTCTTGGTGGTGGATCCTTCTATCCTAACCAACACGATGGAAATAAACTAGCTCTAGGGAATTTGATCGCTTTCGGGGATCTGAGTTGACTGTATATTAATTTCGGTTAACTTAAAAAGGTTCATGTGTGCAACCTAATATTAGACATAGAAAATACAATTTCTTATTTTTTTAAATATAAAACAATGTATTTTTTTAGCACATGACTGTTCGAAAAGTTTCAGGCGTTGTTTGGGATTCACATCCTTCAAGGATGTTAATTAATTACACAATTAATATTGCTTGTGCCAATGCAATCGACCCACCGTTTACTATGGAAATCAAATTAACATTGCAATGTCAGATAATAGATGTTTGACATGTAGCTAATGTCTAGGTCATCATCGCACATGACACCTGACCTCCAAATATTTCTGGACTCAAACTAACACTAAAGTCGATGCTATTTGTAGGTCTGTCAATCCTGCAGTCTAAGTGCTTTAACAATGACAGACTTGCTTGTTCACCACATTACCACCCTGCACTCAATGGCACTATTCCCATTGCCACCGCTAGTGTCAATGTCCGAAGTTGAAGCTATCTGGAGACTGGAGTCACCGCCAGTGTGGATGCCTAACGCTGAAGCTACCTGGAGCCTGGGGTCACGACTTGTTACACTTGACATTAGTACCAGTAGTGATCAAAAGTTGATTGTATGTCGAGTCTATTTCTACATCCATAGGTCGCTCAAAAAACTTTGAGATAGAAGCTGGTTGTCTATCAAGTCTGTTACAACTTTGAGATAGAAGGTTCTGTAATTTTAGAATGTTGATTCAACCACACATACAGTTTCTCACCTTCGTGAGGATCCAAATTTATAATTTCCTTCTGAGTGTATTCGAGCATGGAATAATATTTGGCGTCACTTTTGAATATTCCAGCCCATTTTGTGAGCCACGATGTCTTCCACTCCTATGATGAAAGATATATTCTGGTGTGATCTGCAACATTTGATACACTTGCCAAATCTATGTTGCTAGAAGAAGCTATATACTTCAACAATGGAGAATTTTGCAGGTGACTTGAACGTCCCTTCCCATTTAGAACAATAAAACAAATAAATTCAACATACAAATCTTCAGGAAAGCCTTTCAACCAAACAAATGATCGAATACAGGGAGAATGCCAGTCACAAGATACTTGAATTTTTTTGTCTCAACTTCTATTGGCTAACATAATTTTTTTCCCCCAAAGTTGACGTCACATAAAACCACTCGCTCGTCTTTGAATTGGGCCTGAATCACATCTCTAAGTTGTCTCATATGTGGATGACCAGGAACATTACAAGGAAGGCACCTTAAACCCCAAGTTTTTGATGATAGAGGGAAATTAACACTTAACAAAGTATGGAATTTTGAATAAAAAGCTAATGCATGCATGCCATATCTAGAAGAGACAAACTATTCAAGAAGCTAGGATAGATCTAGCTAGAAACACCCATGAAGTCCAAGACCCGAAATTGATATTCAACTTGTTGTTTTTAACCAGACAAGCATTTGATGATCAAGTTGAAATCTATAAAAGACTGTCTACAGGCTTGATTCTTGTACATATTTTCTTTTTTTGTCCGCGGGATCCCCAATCGCAGTCATTATGGCAAACACATTTAAATTTAAGAGAATATATGCTGAACTATTTCAAGGCAACTATTTTGGGAAGTAATCTCAGCTGTATTTTGTAACCCAGTTTATCTGAATATAAAATATTTGAGGTTTTTGTATGGTGTTTTCCAATATCCAATATTAATTTTTAATTTAATTTTGTATTTTTTTTTTAAATCGACTCTTTTTCTTGTACAACTATTGATAGATGAATTCAACATCTTTCTACAATAATTTAAGACGCTCTTTGATGCATGGTTAAACATGCACGAAAAGCTTTTTTTTCTCCTGCCCAACACTTCGATTTAAATAAAAGCTACTCTATTCGCTCCTTACATTTTACATGGAAGAATAATTTGTGATAGGACATAGTTATGTGGCGCCCACCCTATACATAATGAAAAAATGGGTGGACCCGTCCTTCTTTCATTCTTCCGAGCCCCGTAAACAGAATGAATTAATGACTCTATTTCAACAAGGCAACTTAGGTGTTGGCGTCATGTTCCTGTTCAATGTTGTGCATATATTACAAATTCTTCTATTTGAGAATATCCTTGCATATAAAAAATGTTACATCATATATATATATATATATATTCAATTGCATATGGGTTTGAACGAAATTTGCGAACTGAAAAACACCCTGCAAATTGGAAGATGCTTTACATTTGGACCACAAATAATCTATTAAGATATATTAATATGAATACTATTGAAATAAATATAAACAAATTCTCTTTAAACTTGAAGCTGTCTTTGTCGACCCCCAAGTATATAACATAGCTGAGACTAAATGCTCGTTTCTCCCTTTGTTTTCCCTTCTCTATACTTACCCGTTTTTCCCTTGTATTCTTCCCCTCTATTATCCCTTTGTGGTTCTATACTTGGTCACATTTCTATGATCACGACTTCCCGGGTTGGCGGATTAGCAGATGCTCATCTTCATCTATATCTTCACATCATGAGCCTGACCAACCACGGTCCCTTTCAATACTTAGCCAATTATCTGACCACCGGGTCTCGGGTTAGCGCTATCGAACACTTATGCCCCCTGTTCCGTCATATACATATTGCACCCAAAAAATTCCGTGATTTGCAATTTATGCTTTTACTAGTGAGAAATCACCAGGAGTTCGAAAATATTGGCATTAATAAACAAACAGTAGATGTTGTTCTGTGAGATACTTACCCCTTTTTTCCTTTTCTTGTTCCCCTCTATTATCCCTTTCTGGTTATATACTTAGTTTCCTTTCTATGACCGCGGGTTCCCATGTTGGCGGACTACCAGATATTCATCTCCATCTATATCCTCACATCATGAGTCCAACCGACCGTCGTTCCTTTCCATACTTAGCCAATTTTATGGCCGCGGTTTCCGGGGTTGGTGCTATCGAACTCTGTTGCCGCTTGTTTTGTGATATACATATTGCACTCAAAACTTCTGTGATCTACAATTCCACCCCGGACTCCTCGAACTCGCAAGTTTCACTCTACCCGGGTTCACAAAAGTTTCAAAGCATCTATCACTGCCTTCCATCCCCACTACCTTCGCACCCTTCCCAATGCACATTAATTATGGTTTTACTAGTGACAACTCAACACATCGGTACAAAACAATTGACATTAACAAGCAAAACACCTTGAGGAAATCTCCCATTAACACGCATTAAATCACCATTTATGGTACTCCAAACGATCATCATTCCTTTCCATACTTAGCCAAAACTTTCCACATGTTCCGTGATATACATCTTGCACCCAAAAATTCCGTGATCTACAATTCCACCCCATGATCCTCCAACTCACAAGCTTCACTCTACCTGGGTTCACAAAATTTTTCAAAGCATTTATCGCTCCCTTCCATCCTCGCCACATTCGTGCCCTTCCCAATGCACATTAATTATTTCGGCCTCTAGATTTCACTTCCATTGTTCCGTGACCTGCAAAAAACACTTGGACCTCCGCGACCCTATTCCATACTTAGACACTTTTTCGATTGCGGGTTCCCAGACTGACGGGCTCAAACTTGTGTTTCGAATCTTACGTGACTTGAAAACAATACCCAGAGTTCCGTGATATACAATTTGTTTGCTGGAATGCCCCATCATGAGCCCGATCGTCCATCGTTCCTTTTGATACTTAGCCACAAGTTGGCTGTATGTCCATGACGTGGTACATTTCCATGGTTGCACATGCTGCAACCACTGTGTATCGAGTCCGGCCTAACGTTTCCCTATTCCATACTTAGACACTTTTTCGATTGCGGGTTCCTGAACTGGTGGGCTCAAGATTGTGTTTCCAATGTTCCACGACTTGCAAATGATATATATTAGTGAAAATAAGTCCGAGCTACCGTTTCCCTATTCCATACTTATACACTTTTTTGATTGCGGTTTCCCAGATTGACGGGATCAAAATTGTGTTTCGAATATTCCACGACTTGCACACAGTACCCAAAGTTCCACGATATACAATTTGTCCGCTGGAATGCCCCATCATGAGCCTGATTGTCCATCGTTCCTTTCAATACCTAGCCGCAAGTTCGCTGTATGTTCATGACATGGTACATTTCCATGGTTGTACATGCTGCAACCACTGTGTATCGAGTCCGGCCTAAAGTTTCCCTATTCCATACTTAGACATTTTTTCGATTGTGATTTCCCAGACCGGTGGGCTCAAGATTGTGTTTCGAATGTTCTGCGACATGAAAACATTACCCGGAGTTCCGCGATATACACTTTGTCCACGTGAATGCACCATCATGCCCTCTTCCGTGTTACGTGTTCTACAGTCAACACTTCTAAGACATATAATTTGACCCTTGGGCCCTCACCTCTGCTGGTTATATCTTGTAACCCTATTTTGAAGCCCGACCGACTGCTTTCTATAATTAGCCGTTCCTTAACTTCTATTCCCTGTCCCCGCCACCTTCGTACTTATTTATGGATGTGAAATTAGTAAGCTTTAATGATAATAGTTTATCTTCTTGGAGGTCTGGCCAGGAAATCAAGTTTTTGGATAGGAAGGGGACACTTGAACAAATGGAAAATTACAGTGTAATAATGATTTTTGGATCTAATGAAAATCCTGCTTTCCTTCCATGTCACATCACAAACAAGATGTTTGTTATAGAAATAGCAAGGCAATACAACTACTGGTTGCATTTTTTCCATGGCAAGAGAAAAAAACAGTTCATTCCTTTCCCCTGGAAAGTCGGGGACTTCGTGTTCAGGAACGTCAACAAGATTAACGAATTTGTAGGCCATTTCAAGAACTTGACCCTAATATATGTTGAAAGGCTAAGAGGGTTCGACCCTAATGGGATTTTTCTAGAACATTTACTAGCAGTTGGCTTTAGCAACTCTTTTACCCATACACGCTTGACCGAAGACAGAGACAGTGACGAAAACACTCCTGCTCTTGACGATGGCGACGTAGAGACATTGCAAAACACAACTGAATTGTACAGAAAACATGGAAAAGGCTCCGGTGAGAAGAGTGTCCAGTCCCTGGCCAACACTCCCAAGAGCATGACATCACGGAGCATCGCTTCAACAAACCACCCCAGTAAGAAATCAACCCAGAAATATTCAAACGAAGGAGGGGATAAGAACCTTCCTCGCGGAAAAATTGATAGTTCTCAAAAACTTCCCTTGACGAAGAAGAGAAAAAACATTGTAGGGTAGGAGGAAGAGCCTGAAACTGAAAGTGAGAACATGCAACTTGAGACTGTTGTGGATGACATGTTTCACAAAGTTGATCAATTCGCAGACCCGATGCACCATAGTTCCACAATGGAAATAGCTGAAACTGAGATTTTTGATGAAGATGAATCCTTCGTATTCCAACGAGCTTTTTTTGACAGCCAATCTAAAAATTTAATTATTGAAAAGAGAGATGTAACGAATAAGAAAGGGAAATCTTGTTCAAAGATTAACCTTAGGAACATGAATCCATGCCAAATATCTCGATTTCACCGAGCAACTGCAGATACTCTTGATGATTCCATTGGAGGAATTGAAGCAAAGAATGCCAGACTGAATGATCGAATCAAGAAATTGGAGGAGGCTTTGATTCCTACCCCATTCTTTGCCATTCCTTTAGAAAAAAAGTGCCTACCACCCCTGCAGCCAAGTTAAAAGGATCCTCCAGCGTCCTCACATCCTGTAGAGGCTATGTAGAGAAGAATATCAAGAAAATAATGGAGCTAATTACTGAAGCCTGGGAAACATCACAAAATATGGCTTCCTTTCGAACGATGGCACATTCTTTGCATGAACATTTCCAGGCAAATTTAAAAAATGAAGAATGTTTCTATCTAGAGACGGTGATCCCTTTTGGCAACCATGTCATCAACATATCAGATATGAAAAGAAGACAAGAAGATCTCCCCTCCCCAATTCGAATCAAACAATCAAAAGCATGCTGGAAAGAGAAAGTTAAGAACCTACACCTCATTGTCGAATCATGTGAACAAGCCATATCAAAGAAAGGAAAATTATTTAGAAACATGACCGAAATAGACTTAGCCGGAAGTACCAATGAGGTTCAAGACCCAAACTTAATCCTCAACTCTATTTCCTTAACCAAGAAATCCTTCGATGAACAAGTTGATATTTTAAAGGGGCTGTCTTTAGAAAAGTTTTATGACATCCTTGAATATGGTCAAGATGATGCGGAGAACTGGTTAGGGGACTATTCGACACACAATGAAGAAATTGAACAGGCTCTGCATAGTATTTCTATTGATCTAAGGAAATTAGAAAGCGATCTTTTCAACATAGAAATCCAGGATGAAATCAACATGCCCCCCATGAGAAGCTACATTGAAGAATGGCTCCAAAGGAGAATGTACAAGCTCATCGACGAAGGGAAACAACCAATTGGCACGATTCCAATGGCTGTCAATGAGAGCAACAAAAAGGCATCAACTTCATAGTAAGTCTATACTGATCACATCTTGCTTTCTTTATCAATCCATTTTTTCCACCTCTTTAAATAAAAATCTCTAACCAAAGATTGATAACTTCCAATTTCTTGTTTTCAGGTCTTCCTCTCTATCGTCGCGCACTTCTTCTTTCTACATTCCTATTTCTTGTACTTATTTCTTTTATGGTCCGTGGGAGCCCCAATCCCAGTCTATATGACAAACACATTTAAATTTCCAGAAATATGTAACAAACATTATTAATTTTTGATAAATTTCAAAGAAAACTAATTCGGGAACAATTTCGACGGTGCCTTGTGGGCTGCTTTCAGAATGCTAAATTAGTTCTCTTTATGCATATCGATCATTTTCTTTTATTTTTATGTGCTCATAATTTTTTTTTTCCAACTATGCTAGATGTCAGGAAATTATGTTTATTATATTTGAATGTTTAATGTGTGTGATTCCTGGTCCTTTTTTCTAGGAACATTTATTTAAAAAAAAAAAAAACCTACTACTATCCTTTTTTATTGCTTCAAGTTATTACAACACAAATTTTCTAAGTCCCATATTTGAACTATACACACCCCAGGAAAAAACTTAAACATGAGTATCACATCTATAAAAAGCATAGTAGGATTGACATCCTCCTTTGCATACTAACCCCATATTAATATAATATTATGATTAACTAATTCAGGAGGTTCTTCGGGGCTCCGACCTTACTTCCACAGTCACATTGTCCCAGGGTCATCTACCAGCCCGATGTCTTATGGTTGGCGTGTGACACACTGGCATGAGTCATTTTCCGCATGGATACCACCTATACTTCAATCTGCTTCCCACGTGTCTCTGCTGCTTCGGGATTCTATTTCTCCCTCGGCCCCGCCATAACAGTGCATGTATTCCCATTCCAACCTGGTAGGGACTACGCTGCCATGCAACACTTGTTACAAAATATTGATACATGTCAACTTTATAATTCTTCCTTAAAACATTCATATAATTACATAAATGTTACCACTACATAGCATTTCTTCCTTATTACAAAATATTGATACTTGTAAATATTAAATGAGAAATTCCATCTATCAAAACTAAATATGCCCTTGTTACAATATATCGTTACTTATAGATATTAAATGAGAAAATTCCATCTTTAATAAGTAAATGCCCACTCACATAGTGACATCAAACTTTATTTCGAAATCCCATCTAGAATAATTTAATGTCCACTCGTTTGGTCACATCAAAATTTTAGCCAATCCATATAAATGTTACTTTTATCTTATATAAAAGATAATTCTGTTTTACCCACTAATTAATATATATAATAACACTAATATAATTTTAAGGTCACAGTCAAGCTAGACACCAAATTGGTGTATGAGACCCTCTTGCTTGTGGGACAAGGGACCTCCTTCATGCAACGACTTGACTGTTAAAGTCTACAAATGTATACATACCCACCCCCCTCTTGAATTTGAACCTGTGACCTCCATGGAGGAAACACATGTTTTTAACCATTAGACTCATTCAAGTTGTAAATGAATAACATGAAAATTTAGTGATGTACGAATACCATGTGTAAAAAAAATATTAAAATTATCTAAGAATAATATGTTAGTATATTCCTAGAAGATAAAAAGTGTGTCCTCACACCCTAAATATATCATATATGTTATATTTCATATATATATATATATATATATAATTTATATTATTATAATTAGTTTGTGCTACTCACACATTAATTATAATTTTCAATTAGTTTGTGCTACTCACACATTAATTATAATTTTCAATCTTTTTGTGCTACTCACACATTAATTATAATTTTCAATCTTAGAATTAGAATTATGTATAGTATATATATGCAAGTGATATATATATATATATATATATATATATATAAGTTTATAAGCAAGGGGTTATTTTAATTAATTGGATATTTGTCTAGTTCCATGTTATCAGGTATTTGATTTGAATATTTGTGGGTGAGGTGGATTAGTTTATGCCGATGGGTTTACTATTGATTCCTTCCACAAATGTGTGGAAGCATCTCTTGGGGTTCTCCGTGTTCATGCCAATGGGTGTACTATTCATGCCATTTATGAATATGGGGAAGCATCCCTTGGGTTCCTCTACAAAGTTTTCCTTGGAAAAAAATATAGGTTATTTTACTCAACATTATTAATTTTTTCTCTAAGAAAAAATTGCAACTTCCATTTCAAGTAGAAAAAGTTACATTTTGCATGCGCATAATGCACCCTTTAAATATACTCTGGAACAACTTTATAATTATTTAAACAACCAAATCTATTTCACTATCACATCCTTCCACTCTTTACAATGAGTCCATCGTGTTCAAGAAGATAACCTAACATATAAAATCTAAACACATATAAAATCTAAACGCAAATCACATCCTACCCCTCTTTGCATCGAGTCCATCTATTTCACTATCACATCCTTCCCCTCTTTGCATCGAGTCCATCTTGTTCTACCCCTAATTAAATTCAATCTTTGAATCATGGAAATAATCAAACAAAAACAAAGGTGTAGGTGGACTAATTTATGAAAAGTCCATTATTTTGATCACTTAGATTCCAACAACTAGTGGGCCTACTCAAATATTTTCAAGTAAGCTATCAAAAGAAGTGGGAAGTTCTAAAAAAGTTTCAGTATCTAATAAGGGTGTTGATGTGTTTATTGAAATGGTTTTGAATAAGAAGAAATCCAAGCAATCTAAAGAAAAACTATTTTCTTAGACATGTTAGGAAGGATATGCACCTCCTAGACTCTTAACTTCACTAGATTATGACAAATGAACACTTGACATGGCTATTTTGCAATCTAAAGTCAATAACACCGAACCTAAAGTTAATAATACTGAAGGAGAAATCAAGTCTTTTGATGTTAGAAAAATAGGATCGCGAAGCAATAAAATAAAACAAATGCAGAAATAAAATACAGAAGATACACAATACAATAGAGACACATATATACATGGTTCACCCAGTGTGGGCTACGTCCACCAGAGAAATTTCCAGGTCCTTCCTTTTTATTATCCAACAAAATGAAGTGATACAACCTACAACACACCCACTGTAACTTCCTCTTCTTTCTCTCACAATCTCCTCTCTCAGAAAACAATATTCACGATAATACACAACTGCAATAAAATTCTCTCATAAAAGAGGGTTTCCTTCTAGGGAAAAAACCCTAAAATAATTTCTACCATTAGATCTGCGACCTTATGATGGACGATCCAAATTGACTATGAAATTACAATATTTTACAAGGCAATTTTTTCCAAAATTTTGCTTCAGGGGCGCTACAAAAATTGTCTCCCTCCCCCCTCCCCGACGACATTTGTGGGGGGGAAATCCCCCCCACAGACCCTCTTTAGGGAATGGGGTCCAAACACAACTGAAACAAACATCTGAATTGAGAAGATAATCAAGCTCCACAACTAACACTTGAATTTGATACTACTAAAGTGAAGTTTTATTTAGATAAGATGCTAATATGAGATAAGATTGAATGGCATAAGAAAATTGAGAAAATTATATTTAGATATTTGATACAAGCAACAACAAATGTCAAGAAATTGACAATGTTGGTAACTAAGTTAAAGAATTAGTTGATTTAGAACATAAACTAATTTCTCTCGGAGAAGACCCAAATGATAAGACTGGAGTTGTGACTTTGGCAAAGATAAGGATAAGGAAGTTCAAGTCTTAAAAGCTAAATTAAAAATACAAGCAAAAGAACATGTTAAGACTAACTAGTTAATTGAAGTATAGAGAGAAAAAGAGCAATTAAGTGATCAAGTAGCAAAGCTAACGCATCCAAACATTAGCTCGGGGAAGATAATTGATAGGATAAATGAGGAGAAAGAAGCAACTTTATTAGCCAACCTTAACTTAAAGAAAACTATTCCTGAAGTTAAAATAATTAAAGAAGGATCAAAAGCAAGGAAAATAGCTAGCCTGAAAAGTTAATTATCTGCAGTTCAGAATGAATTAAGAGTAGAAAAGAATAATATTCAGTGAAAAACCATAGATATAACAGATTTAAAAACACATTTGGAAAATAGATTTAATAATTAATAATTGTCATAAAAAACTTGCTACATGGATAAAATCATAGTTGAGAGCAATAAAAAAATGAAGAGTTAATGTAGTCCTTGGAAGATATTGAAAAGAGAATTTCTAGAAAATTATATTTAATTGGAGCAAAGAATATGATTTAGGATCAAATCATATTAGTAATAGAAAAACTCATAAGACATTTTGATGTGGTTGAACAAACTAAAATTTTAGTTCGTAGAGTGCAGATCGAGATTACCAAAGCTTGGGAACATTAGTAGACAAAGCTCAAGTGGTAGATGAGGTAATCAAGTTTCTAAATGGTAGAACTCAAGTTGAACTTGCAGCTCTGGGTGTTAAATATATAACTTTTGTTATCATGTTAACAAGTTTATTACATTAAAAAATAAGTTTGATTATGGAAACTCAAAATAAATGCATTGTAGTTGGACAATTCGTTCAAGAGTTCAGGGACAAATTTAGAAGAATAATTGACTTGGGTTAGCCTTCCCATGGACATATGATGGATGGTTTTACGAGGTTGGTGTGTACAATGATTTCTTACTCAAGGAAATGGATATTACAAAGCAATTCAAGGATGTTAATGGCCCTATTAGAGGAAAGATGATCTTTGATAAACTTTCAATTGATTTGAAACTATTAAGTATTATCACCAATTTGTATCAAAGTCTATTGCATGCATCTTTTGACCTTTATTTTGAATTATATATTGTTGTAAGAAAGATGATAGATTTTAAGTATCCAGAAGGAAATGAATGGAATCAACTAGCCGAGTTGAGAAACAAATATTCATCAAGAATGCATGTGTCTTAGGTCACCTCCATATCAACACATCATCCCCTACATAGGGAAAAAAAACTACATGACTGGATGGATAGATTTCAAATATTCTAAGCATGTTATAAGGAAAGAATAACCATTTCCCAATTATATTGAATTCCACTATCTATTGTGTTTGGAAACCACTATTCAAACAAAAAACAATTGAGGTGAAAGAAGATAAAAGCAAGGAAAATGAAGAGGAGGGTATTGATTATTGGACTAAAGAGAGAACTTACTTTTGTCAGCCATGTCGGTCATTTGAAAGAGAGAAATTCTTTATTTATTTTATTTTATTTTATATTTTATTTTATTTTTTCTGGGTTTTCATGGTCCTTCTGTTTTTTAAGAGGATTCATCCCTTGTTCAATCAACAATAATGTATATTCCATTTTGTTGCTTGTCTTAAATATTTCAATAAAGACTTTTGATTTTGAAGCAATGCAATTTTGTTTAGAGATTTAATCTATTTATCAAGATTTCTAATATATCAATAATAGCTTGTAAAGTTTTTGACACGATGAATCTTGCAATTATGGCTGATTATACTGAATGCTAAGTTAGTAACATATTTTATTTTACATTTCATGGTTCATAGCATTTATTATTGGATTACGTTGAAAACAAATATGATTATGAATATACATAGAAGTTTTTCTGAAAGTTTATGTTTGTAACATTATTGTATGTGTTCATATGTTTTCCAATTCAACTATTAATGAGTGCTTATTCTAAATATATTCATAGATATGTTTTCTGGAAACAATATTTACCTTGAACAATATTTGTTTTTATCAACAAACTAGTCTACTTATATTAACAGAGTGAGGAAAAAATACACACAATCCAGTTAGATGTTGGCCTGCCACTAGGGCAACCAAACCAACAATAGTGGAGGAGACTATTAGCCCATATAGTTTGGGCCAAGTTTTGAATTTCATAAAAACTTATAAAACTGTAAAACCAAACCAAGTGCCTAATTGTCTTCCTACATTTATCCATATAAGTCCTGTAAAAAGTGCCAATGAAACTAAAAATTCTAGGAATACTGAAAGTTAGGCTAGAGAGAGACCATGTTCCCTCACAAGGTGCTCCCGATGTTGGGGCCTAGGGTTTCCATCAACTAGAGTAGTAGGATTTTGGGCACTAGCTGAGAGTTCAGTATTTATCTCTTGGAGTTGTTGCTTAAGCTCTACCAATTGTGTGAGGATATCCTCCTTGTCCTCTTCTTTGTCCTAAAGAACCTTTACCAATTTTTTTTTAATGTGCCAATATAGGACCACTGTCCTCCAGTACTTGGTATCCCTTTCCCTGAAGCTTCCTGGATCAGGTACCCAGTTGCCAATGTCAGTGTCAATTTCCCATTCGTGTATGTTGCATTGGTCCAAACATATTTCTCTTCTACATTTTCTATTTCCTCCTGGATGTGATGATGGATTTATTCTTGTACTCATGTGTAACTATCATCACTCACAAAATATTGGGATTTGAACTGGAGTTGCATGAGGTGGAGGGCTTGGGGGGAGGGGGTCCTTCTACCTTGACAATAACCTCGGTTGTATCCACTGTTAGGCGACATCACCATCGATAGGGAGACGAAGTCCAACTGAGGGATTAAGGGATCCTAGAGAAATAAATGATGCATGTAGATATCCATAGAAGAGCCTCTGCAATGGGGAGGTGGGACCTCCACCTTTATCATGAAAAGAAACCTCGGGGTTGAAGAAACACCACCCAGGAACATTATTCAAATGAAACTGAAATACCACTCAGATCCATGATGTAGAACAATGGCATGAAAAACCCAAGCAATGGTGTTGGAAATATTGTTGTCATTGATGTCAAAGACAAGGCGAGCCTACAAATTTCCAATATAAACATTACAAGCCTAAAAATGTCCAAGATAAATATTGCAAGATGGAGATTGATGAAAATATTATTTTTGGATTTTTGATGATCAGTTTGGATACCATATCTTTGAAGGAATTTTTACCCTACATACCTAGCTCAAATGGGAACACAAGTTATATGGTTGGAAATATTATTCTGAGACCTTTCCAATAGTATATTTCATTCTCTCTAATTCCCTCAGAATGAGGAGATATGGATTTTTCCGTTCGACAACCTAGCTAGAAAATTGAGGTTGACTCAGCCAGTCTTTACAGGTTGGCCTTGAAAGGGCGGATACAATTACTATAAACACATGATAGATGTACACATTTGTAGTGCAACCAAGCAAGAGATCAAGTCTGAGGTGGACATAAGTGATCTAAGGTGCGCTAAAGGAGTTGGGGTGTCTTTTTGGGATCTAAAGGTGTGTAAGAGAAGTCTAAGGGTTTTTTCTTGGGATTTTTCTTGTTCTCAAGGTGCACTATGAAGGATTGAAGTTATGTGATGTTGTAGTGTGCATTGTTTTGAGGATGTGATGTTTCCACCAGGGATTATATTCTAGAAATTATGTGATGAGGCTTGGATGTGACTAGGGTATTAAGGATTTTGTGTGGAATGAAGCATGCAAGTGAAGTCATAAGTACTCTATGTATGAATATATTGGATTGGTTTCTACACACATATTTTTGAGTTGGTGCTCAGGTGAGGGGATTGGTGTCTCCAACAAGTTGGTGCTTGCAATATTGTAACAATAGGTTGGTGCTTACAAGTGTTTTTGAGTTGGTGCTCAATTAAGGATATTGGTGTCTCCAATAGGTTGGTGCCTACATCTTACTAAGTTGGTCCTCATTTAAGGAGATTGGTGTCTCTAGTAGGTTGGTACCTACAATATTTGTAACAATAGGTTGGTGCCTACATATATTTATAAAGATAAGTTTATGGTTTTCTCCCAATTGGGTTTTCATTTTAAACTCTATGCATTATGATTTGAGTTTATATGTGAATATTGTTTCTCATCCGATGAATGATTGATGACTGGCTAAATAAAGTATAAAGTATCTTATACTGATCCACCCCCCCTCTTAGTATAAGCGTAAGTTCAACAAATGGAATAATAGTCTTTTCTACCAGCACGATTCATGATTAAACGATGGTGCAGACATGTGGGATCATCTGAGATGGCCTTAATTATCCATAATGATCACACATACCTCCAGGTCTTGTCCATCCTCCAAGTTTATGCTAGTTGACACACCACTGGACGTACCTGCCATATGTCTACTCTGCGATCTAGGCACATGTTCGCACAGATTCGAGTCGTAGCTTCCTACCTCCCTATCACCCCATCCTAGGGTAAAATTTGAAGGACATGGGGGTAGGATTTGATCAACTTATATGTGCACGGGTCACGATATCATTTTTAATATAATATTTCTGGGTGCAACCACACGTTCGACCATTACTTCAAGGTGCCCCCATGGCTCTAGGTCAGGCCCTCATTGGAATTGAACCTTTCCCAAAGATGAAAAAATCCTCTCTTTCCACCATTGGATCCAAGCCCTTTGGGATTAACTTGAGCAATGCTATTTTAAAGAAGATTATATTATTTCTTTTCTCACTTCATTTTCTTTCACATTTTTCTAAACACTATTTGAACAAGAGTATGACTCCCTTAGAAAATGAGAATAATTATTAAAACTCGATCTCTTTATTGCATAATCTCTTCATTATTGTATTAAACTTCATTTTAAGTTTTTTTTTAGAGCAAAGTTAAAAAATTCTTCAATTTTATTGAATAAAATTTAAATTAAAACAACACAAATATTTGAGGGTTACTCTTTTTGGCTGTTGGATTCTTTCAGTAAGCCTAAAATGGGGAGGTATTTTTCCTCAATAGGGTTCCTTGGCATTGTTCCCTAGTCAGGAGCAACCTAAGGAACACCATGTGTTTTGGCACCGTGGCAGGGAACAAATATTCAAATTTCCATTCCTTGGGAAGTGACAAAAGTAGAAGTTTTATTTCTTGATAGTGAACAAGAGTAAAACAACATGGTTCATGTTCTAAAAGGAAAATTACTATAATTTTTCATTTACCAAGTGACTCCATTATTCAAGTTGGATGAATAAAAAAGACACACTAGGTCTCATCATAGTTTTGAAGAAAATCCAGTTTATTTTGATCCATAAAGGTTAGTTATAGAAGGGAATATATGACGTAAAGTTAGTTCTTCATCCTTATGTATTTCTATTATTGAATAAAATTCTATTCTTGAATTTGAATATTTTGAATATTTACCTAAATTTAACACTCCTAAAAAAACTCATTCATGTCCTTCTTTGGGAAAAAATGAACCACTAGTTGATTTTTCAAATTCAAGTCTTTTTTTGTCTACTATTAGAAAATCATGATATTTTTATATATTCAACATCTCATAATCACAAACTAGTTTCCCCTAAAGGAAAAAAAAAACTCTTCAACACATAATGGTGCACAATTGAAATCCAAATCCACTCAGAGTTAATCCATGGGTAGCAGATAGGTATTGACCTCTCATACTTCCCCAAAACTTATATGGTATGCCTGAGAGTTACTTGAAGATACTTCCAAAGTTTGATGGGGAAAGTCAAATATTAGTTGAAGATCACATTGTTGCTTTTCAAGATTGTACTGATAATTTAGCCATCAAACATGAATATGTATATATGGGAATTTTTGTTCAAATTTTATAATGAGATGCTAGGAAATGGTTCTAAAACTTATTTGCAAATTGAATAAATAATTGGGACCTATTACAAAACTTTCATTAATCAATGGGGTGAAAAAATAGATCATTAATAC
>SNQJ01S0071570.1:88671-110939 GCA_010110895.2 Picea sitchensis | reverse complement strand
GGAGAAAATGACAAGTGAATCAATAAAAGGACGATCGAAGGAGAAAAATGTATTATCGACTATTCATTTTTAAAATTGAGTTTGGGAGAAGATCTCGGTAAGCAAACAAGGGTTTCAGCTGGAAACCCATTCGGCACCTCGGATTCAACAATGAAACTATCTGCCCTAGCCGTGGGATCTCGGAGTCGACAATGAAATTATCTGCCTTAGCCATGGAATTGGACAAGCCATTCAGGGTTCTCATTTGCAGGAATTGGTATCTTGATTTGAAGAACTCCATTGACGAGAGCATTTCATTTGAAGAATTAGCAAGAAGGGGCATTTTTCTATTGGTACAAATTGGTGGTTTGGATCATCTCCTTGAGCTGGACGCATTCACATTGTCTTGCTGCGTATTGTCCATTGGAGGTGGGTCGAATCCCTTCCTAGGCATGGATATCTCTCATCTTGGCGTGACCTTCAGCTAACCAATTTCGTTGATCATTATCCATGGGCTACGCGTGGCATTTGCTGGCCGTATCCACCTCTACAAGTGCTACGTATCCTCTTGATGCTGCACAACTGTGTTAATTCTAGGCTCGATTTATCATTGTGGGGGTTGAATCTCTGCTAGGAGGAGGACGAATTGGGTAGTGGTTGAGTCTATCAAAAGAAACAAGCTATTCCGCCATTTGGAGAAGGAGATTCGGATACTTGGGAGTGAAATTGCAGTGTTGGCCGAGTTCCTTTCTTTCACAGGGCCGCCATCTATTCTCTGGATGTGTCTATCACACTGTGGTGCGTGTGTTCCCTCTTGGGGCTGAAACAAATGTGGATGAGGGCGAATAGGTGTGTGGAAGAGAGCCATATTGGGGTTGTTCGATTTGTTGTTGAATCGTGTTGTTTAATGCTGCTGCTACAAATTGTGGAAGGTTTCTTTTGGGGTTTAATGCTGCATATATCTCAACACAATCAGATTTCATTTGTTGTTGTCCATTGACTCGAGATACATTTGTAACAGCTGCATACTCTCTTTGCATAAGGTACAAACGCCATTTAATGTTGTAATCATCTCTGCTGAAGTTTATTAATAAAAATCAATCATCAACAAATTTGCTTCTCTTATTTCATGGCCATTTTTGCAATTTATTTAATGGGTTGTCATCAACATTGAAAGAGAACTCTTAGACATCAATTGGGGAGGTATAAGGGACCCTAAACACTCATAACCAGCCATCGAAACGAAGGGATACATCCGTTGTCCATTACTCTTCACCTACAGCAGTAAGATAACTTCTCATGCCAAGTGTTTGACGAAAGTCCAACACCAAATTCAAGGGGTTTTCTCCAAGCTTTCCAACTTAGAATATTTCAAAATACATGAATATGTTTAATAATTTAAAGCACAACTTAATAAAATAAAAACTTAAAATCAACAAATTATATATATATATATATGCATTTTCACCTTCATTTAAAATATTTAAATGCATTAATATTTAATAATTTAAAGTACAACTTAATAAAATAAATTTAAGGTCAGCGCCAAGCCACATCAAATTGGTGTATGAGACCCCCTTATTTATGGGACAAGGGACCCCCCTTCGCCCAACGATTTGACTGGTAAAGTCTACGAAGGTATACATACCCTACCCCCTTCTAGATTTGAACTTGTGACCTCTTAAGAGGAAACACATGTTCTTAACCATTAGGCCCACATATAATATATAGTTATTGGTATAGTTTTTATTAATATAATTTTAAGATTTTGATTTGTAAATATATCATTTGACTATTAAGATTTTTGGGGTGATTGTTTTCAAAATTTATCAGATAAGTATTGGTGATTGTTTGTAGACATTTTGGATCCACATTAGGATTCATCTTCAGGACGTAAAGCCAAACAATCATCAATACTATGGATTATCGTGAATATGGATCCTCATGTGGATCTGAAACGTTGACAAACAATCACCAATAGTGTGGATTATCCGATAAATTATTTCATATTAGTAGAATATACATATTGCAGTCCAAAAAAACTAGATTGTACTCCTTTACATTGGAGTCATATTTTCATTCATTTCTACTTATTCTATCCTTTATGTTGATTCCATATTTCATTACAATCCAAAACTTACTAATAACTTAACCAGAACCATACATCCATACATTTAGAGTCTAAAATTCATCTCTGAAATCAACTAATTGTCAAAGAATTCCTTAAGGATAAAGGTTCCAATTTCAAAAGTTACAACTTCCTTAGATAACTTATGAGAATATTTGTTAATATCTTTGAGTATGTGTTTGCAAGAGAACCGGTCTAATATTTCAATATGTTCCCTGATTTGATTCATTAATGACTGTAGTTGTTGCACCTTAAATGAATCCCTTCCATTCATCTAGTTTACTATCAACTAAGAGTCTCCAAACACCTGAATTTTTGACAACTTTATCATCTCATCATGGAAAAGAAAATCCCATAGGGTTGCTAAATCCGTCTTGTTGTTTCACCCTATCCCCAAAACATAGCGGATTGTTTTAAAAGGTGTCTTGGTTAGATACACAAAGCACCAGCCCCACAGATGAGAGGGTGGCCCTCGCTAGCCCCATCAAAAATACCCAGGGAACCCCTTCTGCAAGTTGTGACATCAATGCATTCCTTATCTTTTTTCATTTGGGGTTTGATTTCTATTCTCTTGCTAACTTGACTATCAATCCCACCACCACCTCAACATGGATATACAGGTTTTGGAAAATAATTTTTTTTCTTTCCCACCACATAAAATAGACAAAGAAGAAAGGGATTGAGAAACGAGAGTGCATACCTGAAGACTCCTTCCACCTTTTAACCCAAGACTCCAAGCTTTTTCATGGACGCATCCCTTGAAGTTTAAAATATTTTTCAACTTCACTCCAAACTTTAACCACAAATGGACAATCTATGAATAGATGAAGAGTCGATTATGAGCTTGACTTACATAAAGATCACAAGTTTGGGATGCTCCAACCTCTCTTTAACCCATTGTCCCAGGTTAAAATCTTGTTTTCCAATGCCAGGGAAATGAGGATTTTTCATTTTATGGGGGCCTTCTATTCCCAAATATCCTTCCACCACCATTTCCTTTCTTCGTAAAATTCCTCTGCAGTCAAAACCAAGTACCCCAATTTTACTATGTATATCATAGTTTTATGATTTCCTAACCAATACAGAGAATCTTCTTCATCTTCCTTGAGCAATATGAAATTTTATTTTAGAGTGATCCAGGATATTTTCATCGATGTGACTTATTAAAGAATTGTATTAAATGAGTATAAACTGAAATGCATCATAAAGAAGGAAAACTCAATGATAGAGAGACATAAGCATCAAATCTGAACACAAAAAATTGATAACAGAGTTCGTCCCTGGTGGACTACATCTTCGGGTCCTACTCTCAAATGGGTAGGCATTTTTATTAACTCAACAAAATAATTTGGAAAAATACATAAGTATACCTCATTTTGGAGTTAAGTTGTAGAAGCTTTGCTCAAATCATAAAACAAACAACACCACTGAATTCGTGGCGTCGAATTACCCAAAAATGATTGTCTCCACGCCTCGATCTGATTCTGGCACTTCCAGGCCCATGAGAAATTTTGTCTCGATTTTCATGCTTACAACCTGCAATTAATTCATCAAAAAATTGCCTCAAAAGTCGTGCTCGACCGTACCATTGCGTGCCCTACCTGCTCCCCCATGGATTGGCGAAAACCACTTTTTAAATTAAATGTCGGGCCATGTTTACAAGATGGTCGTTTAGCCTATTGGTTGGACGAATGTATTAAAGGTGAATTGTTGGGGGAGGTCTCGGGGTCAAACCCGTGGGCCTCCCCTTTTTAGTGTATTGCCGAAACCAGCCCGAATTGGGGCTAACTTTGGCTGACCACTGCTAAACCTTTGGCGGACCGGTGCTTAACCACTTGGCGGAAAGGTTGTTACATTTGGCGAGTTTGTTTGGTCGAATATGTTGGGATATGCCACCAAGTTTGGTGGAACTATCGCCATATTTGACGGGACTAGATATATATATTTTAAAAAAAAATCGGTTGTTGGCCCTCATTGGGCATTTTCCCACTGCCACGTCGCAACCCATGAATGGGTCACGTGGCGGCCACTCATTGGCCCATGTCATCAATATGCATAGTCACTACCACGTCATCTCTTCCCGGTCATCTATACATATGCCACGTGGTTGTATGGACTACTACGTGGCTCTTTTCCATTGGTCCATGGATTGACCGGAAAAGGCCAAAAACGAGTGACATGTGGTAGCCTCTGATGCTTCCATGTCATCATGTTGATGTCAGCATAACACATGTCACCCTCTTTGTGTGCCACGTACCCTCTACGAATGATGACATCATTCGTACTGATGCTGACGTCAACAGTATGGATCTTGACTCATCGCTTCTAACTGGGCTAGGTTGACCAAAACTATGACCGCAAATATCTTTTGATCCGTAACTCTGTTTGATGAGCCGTTTACGTTGTTGGAAAGCTTGTGGTGCACTCTTCGTGATGATACTAATTGCATTGAGTTTTGAGGACTTTGAATTTTTTCCCTTTCTCTATCTGCAGAGGCCATTCTGAGCTTCCTGAGGTTCTTCTACGAATTATGAGTTATCCTTAGGATTCTATGCATCCTTTTTGTATCATAGAGAAGCAACAAAATCCCACCATATTTCTGCACTCACACCTTCTAGTTCTAACATGTCAATATTTTCCCACTTTTTTCACCCTGCTCTATCCATGCTTGCAAGTGCAACATCACTTAAAACGAAGATTCCATTGTTGTGAAGAGTGGATATTAGACATTATGAGAGTTTATAGATTTCCCCTTCAATCCAACCCAAGGATCTTCCCTGTTCTGACTTGCTTTCTGTTTCCTACAACCCAACCTAGATGATTTCCAATTAATAGAAACGCCTCTACAAAACACTTCCAACAAATCGACCCATTTAAAGAGTTATCTATAGGATATCTTATCCACTCAATTGCAAAAAAACCTGAGAAATACTTGGAAGACACATGACTCTGCCCCAGAGCATGTCATTCTGTAACATCTTCCATAAGATTTTGGCCACCAATGCTCGAAAAAACCAAACCAAGTTCTTGATTCCCCAGCCGCCCAACTCTTTTGGCATGACCAAACATGACCATTTGACCAAAGTGATATATCACTTCTCCAAATTTCCCGCCCATAAGAAATGGAAGAAAAGTTTCCTAATTTTTAGGAGAATTACTTTTGATATTTTCACAATAGTTTCCCAATATACCAAAATGTTGCTAAGCACTGAGTTCAATAATACCAATATGCCACCTCTTGACAGCCATCAATGCACCTCAAACGAGATTCTTTTTTGAATTTTGACATAAAGCCACATCGAATCCCGAATTCTTAGTCGTTTGGTCTCAACATGAATCCCAAGTACTTTATCCCTTCGTCGAGAACATTTTGATTAAATGGAAGGCTTCCTTGAAACTCGTTAGCACTCTTCTCATGAAGAACATTGAAAAGAACCAAGGAATTTCCAGCGTTCACTTGCATACTTGTGGTACACCATAAAATATCTAGAATATTTCGTAAATCTTGAATCTCTGAGCAGGTTTCTGCACCAAAAAAAATTACATCATCAACAAAGAGAAAGTGCAAAAGAATTTTCAAGTTTGTGATCGTGACTCCTTTGGGGTGACCTTCACTTCTTGCTTTTTTAATCAGCAGAATTAATCCTTCAACCACGAGCAAGAACAACAAGGGGGAAAGAGGGAACCCTTGTCGAAGGCCTCTTGAGGATATAAAAAAAGGGGAGGGAACCTCATTGATTAGGACAACAAAGGACGAGGATTGTAAACCACACATAGTCCAATTGACTGGTTTTAGGTTCATTCCCAAGAGAATCAAGACCAATGTTATGAAAGTCCAATTATCCCTATCGTAAGCTTTGGATAGGTCAAGCTTCAAAACAAAGGAGAGGATATTTTTCTTCTTAATGGAATGAAGGGCTTCTTGCATTCTGGACACAACATCATGGAATTGACGTTTGAACAAAAAGCCAAATTGTTCATCTAAAATAAAAATGTTGAAAATCGGCTTCAACCTATTGGCTAAAATCTTGGCTATAAGTTTATAAATAAGGTTGTGGTACGATATGGGCCAGAAATATTTGAATGAAGAAGGGGTAGAGGACTTTGGAATAAGAGCAGTATGTGTTGAATTCAATGAACTCCCCATCCTAGCCATCCTTTTGGACTCATTGACCACCTTGAGGAGGCCCCCCTTTAAAAGATTGTAGAATCCTAAGTAAAATTCAACCATTAATCCATCTGGACCTGGGATTTTGCATCTTTGGAATGAAAATAAAGTTTTAAAAACTTCATTCTCTAATATCTCTTCCTAAAGGGAAAAGTTCATTTTAGAAGTGATTTGCGAGGGGGAAAGGGAAATAACCTTCGATATCTCGGCAATAAGACAACTTGAAGGCTCCTTAAACAGATTGGAGAAGAATTTTTTCCCTTCTTCTACTACCTTTTCATGACCTGTGACCATCGCCCCATTGGCGTCTTTAATTTCCACAAAGGATTTTATTATTTTGTGTATGACTAGTGAATTTATGGAAGAATTTAGTATTCTTTTCACCTTCCTGAATCCACATTGCCCTACTCTTTTGTCTCCATATGGACTCCTCCTTCCTTAAGAAATCTTTTTTTTTACCATTAATTCCTTCACTAGAACATCTTCCTCCTCAGATAAAGAATCAACATCCCTTTCTATGTGAACTCTCCTAAGCTTAGCTTCCAACTCTGCAATTTTTGTCGATTGTTTTTTCCGATACTCTTTAGCCCAAATAATTGTCTCTTTTTTTATGTTGCCTAAATTGTTTGTAGATTGTTGCATGAAGGTCTGTCCTTCACGCTCAACTAGCGGAACCTAGACTTATTTTACCAACTTACTATAGGATTCTTCTTTTAACAATTCTTGATTGAATTTCATCGAGATTGCTCTATGCGTACCAATTTCAATAATGTCAAGAAAAATCAGCAAATGGTCTGAGAGACCCTTGATTTCTACTCTCGAAGAAATGGTCCATTGATTCTCAATCAGTCTATCAAAAATAAAAAAATCGATCAAGCCTTTTTTTTGTCATTCATGTTCATTTCCTCCCATTTCTCCAAGTACGGGAAGTCTTCTTTGGAACCAAATCTATTAAGTTGTGCTTCTCCATTCAATTGGAGAAGCAGGATTCCAACAGATCTTGTCGTTGGTTTTGGCCCCACACTTCAACGACTGATAAAGTGAAATTTAAATCCCCCCCCTAGAATAGTGTCTCCGGAATAAAATATTTTCAAGCCGCTTAGACTATCCCATAAAGGACACCTGTTAACATATGAACTGCAAACATTGCAAATTTTGAAAAAGGAATTAAGCCAACTATAAAATGCTTGTACCAGAATACAAGAAGGGAGAAAATATTCTTTTAACACATTTATCTTAGGGATGCATGTTGTTAGAAGAACACCTGATAAACTATCAACATCACAAGAGAAAAAGACCCATCCTTTTAGCCAAGACCTAAAACACTCATATTCCTTTAAACACTACACATCGTCTCTTTGATCAATAAAACATCAGGATTTATCATTGCACATAGTTTCTTGAGGGTTAACAACTTGGGAGAACCCCCTACTCTGCAAGCATGAAAGGAAATACCTTCATTTGGGAACCTTGGGGAGGGATTTCCCTGCTCTAGGGCCCCCAATAATAGTTTAATGTTTTTCGATTCAAATATATTTGGTTTCCTGAGACTAAGCTAAGGGGACTCTCTATTTTCTCCAAGCATGACCCCTGGGAGCTGGGTCCTAGGCTAGGCCACCCGCCTCTTCACTCAGAAAAACAATCTTAACTTTAGAATGCAACAAATAGTCTGAATTTACTGCATAATGACTTGAAGGATGGGGTGATGGGGAAGAGCATGGAGAACACTCGGGAGGTTGACTAACAATAGGAAAATCAGGGACAGAGTTTGATGTGTCCCTTTTTGACAACTTTTCAGGAAATTTCATGGTAGGGGAATCATTGTAACAAGAAATAGGAGACTTGGTAAATGAGGATGGAGGGGAGACAACCTATTCTAACATTATTGGGGACTTTTTAAAAAGGGAAACGTCATTATTGGAAAAACCAGGAGAGTCAAAACAATTATCCTTACCCGAATGGATTTGTAGCAACTTGCCCATGCTACCTCCTAAAGGATTGAGAAACATTTTTTTTTTACTCCTAGTGTTTGTGCTTACTCCTGTCACTACTGAGCCTGTAACCAAATTTGACATGTCATATTTTATTTTCCATACTTTCATAAAAGGAGGAAAATAAGATGGAGACCTACTACATTGTTCCTGCAAATAGCCAACAACATGGCATCCAAAACACTGGAAGGGAATTCACCAATAATATGTCCTCTAACAAACCAAGAAGTGCCCCCAAACTAGTTTTTTCTCATCGTGCAACCCCTCATGAAGTTTGACTTCGATTTGAAGCCCATCGATGATCAACTTTGATGTCCCAGCCTAGTTTGAGCCCCACAAAAATGCCAATATTGCTCCTAATTGCTTGTAGTATATCCTCTCTCTAGAAAACCAACGGGAGGTTTGGTAAAATGGCCCAGATTTTAGCAAGGGAGAGCACATCCCGTGTTGGATCGAAAGAGATTAACTACTCTTTCAACACTAGATCCGAAGGTGCCCAACCCCATGAGTGGATAAAAATTCCCATCATGTCCTCGTGAGAACGAAACTCAAAGAAGATCCAACCTCTCGCAAGAGTGTGAAAAGTTAGTAAGTAGCCAAGCATTGGTTTCCAGTTTCTTTCCAACCGACCTTTGATTATTGGAGGGGAAACAATTTTCCCACAAAAATGACCTACAACTGTTTTACTGAGAATCCTGGAAATATCACCTACTCCAACGTCATTCCCCACCACCATTCTTCTTCATTATCTTCGAGCTTTCCAACACATTGATTTCCTATGTTCCCTGGTTTTTTGTCCAATGAACGAGAGAGAGAGGTTACCGACTTCTCTAATGTCTTCTGAAGAGTTCTTATTCTCCAAAGATACTACGTTCAAATCTGAAACTGGAACAAAACATTTGAGACCCACCACCTTTTCCTTTAGCACAAAACTGCTCAACTGAATACCCTTGATTATGGAAGGAGGATGATCTCCTTTCACATTGAATGGCATTCCTCGAGAAGGTCGAGGGGCCTCGAGATTAATCTTCATGGGAGGATCCAATGATCCAAGGATCGTCAAGTCGATGGCCTTCTTTAATCGTTGCATGCATGAAAACTCTTCATCCATTACAAATATGTCCTCTAAGCCCACGCCATCAGAACCAAAATCGAAGGCTTTATCCTCCATGAGTATGCAATATCTATGTTTTTTAAGGGGAAGACCTTTGATCCGAGATCTCCAATGTCATCCTTCCAAGAGATTTGTACTTGTACGAATAACCTTGAGTAGGAATCCCCAAAGAAAGAATCGCTTTGATTTTATCTTCCATTAACTAAGACCTTGAGCCTCGAGCAATCTCCAAAAACACATGGACCAAAACTTCCATTGAGATGAGACTTAATTTATCTGAGATGACACACAAAACTGACAAAAAAAAAAGCCACAAATTCTAGGTATAAACTTACCGACATCTCCTACTTTAAAACAAAGCCACACCACCTAATGTTTTTCCATATATATATATATAATTAATTGGGATATTTCAATGGAAAGATATGAAAATGATCATAATGAATAAAACAAATTCTATTCATTTCATTAAATTTTAATCTTTCCAATTATATTAAATAAAGATTACATGATATATTTTATTTATTGATATGAATGAAAAAGAAATGAAAAATACTTAGATTTTGGATAATAAAATTGGAAAAATACAAAGTTATCGATTTCTATACAATGTATGGATGAATTTAATTTGGTGAGATTATTAATTCAAATCTTTTCACAATAAAAACGCTTTATAAAAAGCATTAACTTTACAATTCTAATACATTATACATTACTTTTACACATTCTACATAAAAGCATCCAATTACTTTTACACAATCTACATAAAAGCAATCCGTATTTTTTTTTTTTCAAAGATGTAGGAGTACTTACATTTTGATATAATTGTCATCCATATTTTTAAAGTTTCTTTTTAACTTGGTTTCCAACACTCTAAAATGAGAAATATTAGATTATGATTTAATTATTGAGGATCATTATTTTCTGTTCACATTTTTATATCACTAGGGTTATGTATATAAAATGCGACAATATTCGAACTTGAGTTTGTCATCTTACAACAAAGTGTATTCGACATGGTTATAATTCTATTAATTTTATTATATGTATATAAATAAATAAAATAATTTTATAAAAAAAATTATATATATATATTATTAATAAATTTATTAAATAATTATAAATAAGTTAAATTATATAAATAGATATATAAAATAATAAAAGTGAAAAAGAAAAAAACAATTATAAAAGTAAAAATAATTTTTTTTTAAATAAAAAAATATATTAAAATATATCTCTAATTCAAAAAATTATANTTAATGACAATGAAATATATTTCAAAATTACAATATTAATAAGTATATTTTATTATTAAATATAATTTATTAAAATTATAATTATTAAGTTAAATTTTTATAGAGATATTGATTTAGATGTCTAGTCTAAGCTTACACATACCAAATATATATATATAATAATAATAATAATAATAATAATAATCATCATCATCTTACGAGACTCTCTTGTTTGTGGGACAAGGAACCCCCTTCACTCAACGATTTGATTGGTAAAGTCTAAGGAAGTATACATACCATATATATATATATATAGTAATTATAATTGATTATGTAATAATAAATTGATTATAAAAAAGATAAAGAAGAAATGTGCACTTTGAACACTGATATACTTCACTCAATAATCACATAGCTATGAAATGGTATAATGTAAAGAAAACACAAACCAATGTTACATAGTTATATAATGAGTTTTTTCTTCAAATGGGATAAAATAATAAAAGTTTTAATAAATAAATTTAGATATTATGATTTTTTTTAATGATATAATACAGATAGAATACAAATCAATATTATATAGTTATGAGTTTTTCTTAAAAAAAATAAAAAAATAATAATAATTAGAAAATTTTAAATATTTTTTTTTCCTAAATAATATTTTTGAAGAGGTTATTTTTTACTCTAACCAATTAATCTTAAAACCTTTTACATTAAACCTAGAACAATTAACCAATCTACTAAGTTATATTAAGTATAATATGTTAAATTAAAATTATTATATTCAAGCAATAAAAAAGTTAACTATTAAAACATCCCAAGAGTGTACCCATGAAACAAAACAATGCAAGATACACATCTTGATTCACAATAGACATTGTATTATCGATACAAAATGTTACCAAACATAATAAGTTGTAAAATAAAGCCTCATATGCAAGTTTTTATTATTTCCCATGCAAATAGTCATACATGTTACACGGAAAAATATCTTGAAATATAAAACCATGGCAATTAACTTATCATAGATCAATTTATTATTGCACTTAATCATATAAACACAATAAAAGTATTAACAACATAATATACATATTGATTGTGTAAACTTTGTTAATAAAAGTATTAACAACATAATATACATATTGATTGTGTAAACTTTGTTACGCCATTGTCATTTAATAATAAGAATCCACTATGGACACTATCACCAAGTTGTTATAAGGAGAAGAAGTTAAGAATTTTATTATAAGTTTTTCTTTCAAATCATATTTAATATATTATCCAATTGAAGTCTACGAAGAGTATCCTTGAACATGTGACCTTCAAGGAAGAAATATATGTTCTTAATCATAATAATCTCCAAACACCAAATTGGTGTATGAGACTCCCTTGTTTGTTCGTGCAACGATTTGACTGCTAAAGTTTACGGAGGTATACATACCCTACCCCCCTCTGGATTTGAACCCGTGACCTCCAAGAAGGAAACACATGTTCTTAACCATTAGACCCACTCAGATTGTATATTAGGCCCACTTAAATTGTATATTAGGCCCACTAGCCATGATTTTAAGTTCTTCTAACTTATAATAAAAGACGTGAAGTTTCAACTCAACTTCTTGTTGCAAACTTCTTTGACATGAAATTTTATTGTGTTTTCTTATGTAAAGTTTGAATTCACTTTAGAGGGAGAAGGATGTCTCACAAAAATCTTGGTGCTCCAAACAATGGAGTATGCGATGAATGATCGTCAAAGCGTCGATCAGAGATGCACGGATTGTAATACATAATTTTGAAGACAGATTTATTTTCTTTTGTCTTGAAAAAATAATAATAATAATTTTGTTTTACATCATTTGTTAGAAATTTGATGTTTGATTAATCTTTACTTTTAAAATTAAATTAGTATTATTATTATTATAAAGTTGTTTAATTTAATATGGTTATAATTTAAAATTGTCATATATTATATTTTTTTTTTCAGTTTGATATTCTTTAAATCCTCTTATGTGATAGAATGGGCCAATGCATCTCTAGTGGTGAGATGTAGCTTAAGTATCCCAGAAGGTTTAACTCTTGAAACATTTACCTCTAAATTCCACCTTTTTGTAATATTTTTATCTTTGACATGGAGTTTTTTTTTTATTTAGACTTTTCTTGTTTCCTTATTGTATTTAGAATTATGCAAATTTAATGTTTGCTCTTCTAAACACTGCTTTTGGGTCAAAGCCTTTGAAGGATCAAGATTCTTTCAAATGGAATGAAATTAACCACTTATTAGTTTCATCTAAATGAGCTAGGCTTTTGTTGATAGTAGAAAAAATTCCTTGCAATAATGGATCATCACCCGATCAAGGCTCCAATCAACCCTATACTCATTTGGTGTGGCGATGACCATCAGTATGTGGGCCCAATTTCCACCAAATAGATTGTTCCTTGAAACAAGGCTTTCGTTAAAGTTTTATTAAATCCTAAATGCAATCCTATTTAACTATGAAAATGAAATCCTATTTAATTATGCAAATGCAATCCTATATCTAATCCTAATCTAACAATGATAAAGAGATTGATTATAAGCATGTAATTCATTACTAGAATATAAGAAGAAATTCATTATTCTTCTAGCATAAGTCACACTGCATATTCCAATAACATGAATGAGAAGAAATTCCCCATACAAATGATATTAAAATATGTCACTGTAATCAACGCTTGATATCAAACACAAGATAATATAATTTATTATTGAATACAAGGAAATAATTCACTCATTCAATAATACATCAAGCAAAAATACATATATAGTTATTTTATGAATAAATGCTTATTCAGGAAATTACAATAAAAGTACTCTCGTGTCTGTATATGATCAAATTAAAGAATTTGACTAAATTGTGAAAATAGTTTCACATAAATGCATGAATGATAAATCCCTATGATTCACAGTAATACAAAAACACATATTTTAACATTCACTAGAACACATTTCTCCAAAAGATCCAGGCCTTTATTCTATAATCAAAATCAATAATAGTATAGAGTTTGAATACAAAGCTTTTAGCCTTCGGCAAGAATTCCTAATGCTCATAATCCATGATAGAAATACATCTTCACACTATACAAGACCCCTATCTTTATCTCGATAATAATATACAAGAAAAATCACAAGGATTTCCTAGTCTTCCTTCATCTTTGCCCGAGAGAAATATAATAGCAGAAACTCAAAAGTCCCAGCCTCCTGGCAAGAAATTCCAACCCTTTCTCTAGAGAATGAATTGATATTTTATACTAATCTACTACATCTCCAATACTCGTTCAACTTTCTCGAATCTTTCACTGTTACAACAGTTTCAATAATTTTGTAAAACAAAATATGAAGTAAATATTTTAATATTTTCTCATTCATAATATTTTACAAATCTTCTCCATAATGATATGCTGACACACAGAGAAAACACATTTGAATATCATGGATATTCAGGCACCTGGGTTAAATTTAATTATCACTATCAACTCATCTCCCGGATCCAGATATGATCTCAGGTGTCAAGACATCTGAAATCCGGGTCTCTCCATTATCAAGTCATGTCACATTGTAGATTAACCCCATATTCAAATACAATTCCAAGTCTGCAACCATCTAACATCCAAGAATTCTGGTCATGTAAGGATGCACCCTCACAAATCTTCAACATATCAAGATATAGATGAAGTTAAGGGTAATCCAACATCTTGGAATCTCAACATATCTTTACCATATTGCATGACTTAGATCCGGATGCAACCATGAGTGTGAATTAATTCACGATCCGAACATTCGGATAAACAACAAAATTGTCTATGATAATTCTCCTTGGATATAGATATAATTGCTGACTTGATCAACATGCTACATCAACAAACATGAGGGATACATATCATTCCATGTAGATCCAGTCTCATGACAAGGTTTGGGATTTGGTTGTTGACTTGGTATTCAGATGTCAACATCCGGATAAATTGTTGATATATGGTCATCCGAGCATCTGGAGTACCAAATAGAAGTTTGACATCATTCCCCGCAGATCTGGATGTAATCCTAAGAAAAAAGTGTTGTAGGAAGGATGAGTGGATCTACATCTCTAGTGGTTGTTATAGATCATAGACAAAAGTGGTTAAAAAGAAAATAAAACTTACTTTAATTAATGGATACACTTTCCTTCAGATCTAGATCTACCATAACATAAACAAAACAATAGACATACCAACTGCAAAATGTAGAAGAAATATCCAAAGAATTTGATCAATATCTATACCCAACTGAAATAATAATATAAACAACACCCATGGATAAATTTGCAAAGACATATGTTTCTTGGTGGCATCTCCATGGGAGGGTTCTTCTTTATTTCTAGGATGTATGGTAGCACTGACATTCTCCTCTTGCATGGAAGTAAAAATGGTGAGATGAAGCTAAAAGATGAGTGGAAATTTCGGTAGCATCGCAGTACTCTCAAGGAAAATGATAATGAAAAATGGTATGTCTCTCTTTATCTTAGAGGGAAAATAGTGGTTATCCTTGATATGGTCAAAATAATAAAATATTGTATCTAACCAAATCAATTTTAACCACTAATTTGAATTTTCCATTTAATTTGAACAAAACAAAGAGGGGGAATGCATAAAAGTGGATTATGGATTTATTAAGTGAAATAACTTAGGAAAAAGGGGTTTTCCTAAATTATGTAGGGAAATAGTGGTGTGAAAGTATGTACATGACAATGGATACATAGGATATGATGGTGTATATCAATAAGGTTTAGCCTTTTGTACTAGGTGTGAAAAAAATGGTGATAAAAGATGCCCCCTAATGTGTGAGGTTAGGAGCAAATCACATGACCATCATACATTATAGTTTTCTCTCACTGGGAAATGTTTTAGCTGAAGATGAGAAGTGCTACCATGGAAAAAGAAAAGAAGACCCAAATGGTGAAGAGGCCACAAGAAGCACATGTCAACAAAGGGTCACCAAGTGGGGAGTTATATGATCTCAATGGGACAAGGTAGGCATACCCATACTCGTCGAGAATACCCATGACATCAATAGTGAGACTATAAAGGAGTCTCAAATAAAACATGATGTTGGAAAATATAGCCAGACTATGTCGACATGATACTATCATCCTCATATACAATATCTGGAAGGAAAAATCTTAAATACATCCCAACTCTGGTGGAACTGAGTACACAAGAATTCATTCCCCCTCATGTTGAAGGAAGGGGGTGGAAACAACCTAAGAAGCCTTACTAAACAAGATTGAAGCTCCACAAATATGTCATGAGTATATTGAAAGAAAACTCATCATGGAAATCTTATAGAGACAGTACAGAGCCAAGAAAATCTAAGGAACTACATCTGAGGCTAAATCATATATGCATGTAGAAATATCAATAATGTGAGGACATGGGATCCGACCAAGTATGGGATAAATGAGGAATCTCTCATCATGGTCCAAGGTCACCCATTAGCCAGGGGATAGGTACCAATGTACAACAAACCACCCCCTAGAATAGATGTGTTGAATTCAATATGGGAAAGTGCTTCGGTGCCTAATGGTGAAGGAGTATTGTTGGACAAGTGTTTTGGATAAGTTTTGATATCTGCATTGTAACATGTCAAAGAATAAAAGGCAGTTAGAAGATGGACCAGAGCGCACAGAAGGTGCTCCTTTTACGGAGTCAAAGCATGTGGAATGAGGAAAAGAAACATAGCGATGCACAAAAGATGGAAAACAGTTATAGACCGTTGGGTTTTGGGGACATTTTGTAACAAGATTAGCCCCATTTTTATGTATAAATATGTAAAGGGACGGGGTAGATAGGGGGTGGAATAATGAATTTTTTTTGTTCGTGAATAAGGAGTACAATCTATGCTTGACCTTTTGGCTAAGTGTTTAGATGTTATTACTGAGGTTTTTGGGGGTAGGCTTGCACTACAATAGAATGACTTAGGCAGGTTTGGGTAATTTTTATTGTAACATATTTTTGTAAGCGTAATGTGAAACTGTAAGGATATTGCAAATGAATGAATGAATAAGAAGCCAACAATTATGGACGTAACCCAGTTTGGGGTGAACCACGTTAAAACCTTATTTTTTGATGTGATATGTTTTTGATGAATGTGATGGATTGTTAGTATAGATTTGTTTACTACTACACAATGATGATGCATGCTTAGTATTCTAAATATATGAATGATATATGTTATGATCCCGTGAACTTAAGATAAAGGTGAATGAATGAATGTTAAGTGGAGTATTGTCACGCATAGGGTATAGTGCATGTTAAGTAAATGATAGCTAATGGAAATTGTGCACACAGTAAAGGAATGAACAATGCATAGTAATAACATGTTGAATGCCTCATTTCCCCTCATCACTACAAAAAGTTGGTTCCTACAACCCCTCTAGATGCCTCGAGTGAGACCTCACTTGCTTGTAGGTGATGTCGAAAGGGCCGATGTCTAAGGGTTTTGTTGGTTTTTTATTGTTGAACCTAGGATCTGCCCACTGCATGCCAACACTAACTTAGAATTTCAAGGTCACATTTATTTTTGAAGTCGATTCCCCTTTGGTATACACAACCTTGAAAGTCATCATAAGTAATATTTTACAGTAGAAGACCATATGGAGATAATTCTAGTGTATAATGTGCAGAGAGCAGCCCTGAGAGTCCATGAAATACCAGAATGTTACAATGTTACTGAAGAGGAACCAGAGGAAGAAGATCCAAGAAATGTGCAAGTACCAGAGACTGAAGGGGAGCATGCAGTAGAAGGTCTAGAGCTCGAATCTGGTGCGTATGTGAATCCATTAAGAGTGCACAAAGAGAATACTGACATCAAAGAGAAACCTATGTTTGCAAACATTTGAAGCTATTGGAATGATGAGACTATTGAAAGGATTGCATATTTATTGCGTGAGTATCAAAATTTGTTTCCGACTTTATTTTCATAGATGAAAGGGAATTAGGAGAAATGAAGATCCCGTTAAATCCAGACGCTAAGCCAGTAAGACAGATACCTTACAGATTAAATCTGAAGTACAAGGATAGAGTGAAATACGAGATAGACAAAATGTTAGAAGTTGATATCATTGAGCCCGTCGTAGAGTCCGAGTGGATAATCCTGATGGTAGTTCAAGAAAATAAAATAAGGGGCATTAGAATTTGTGTATACCTAAGGAATTTGAACGATGCCTATTTGCATGACCCATTTCTGACCCCTTTACAGACGAAGTATTGGAGAATATAGGAGGGAAGGAGGCCTACTCATTCACTGATGGATTTTCAGGGTATCATCAGATCAAGATTGCACCAAAAGACAAACATAAGATGACATTTGAGATAGAGTGGGGGTGCTACCAGTACAGGATGATGTCCTTTAGATTAAAGAATGCACCTGCTATGTTTTCTAGAGTATTTGTTGCAGCCTTTAAGGAATTTATTAATAAATTCTTTGAAGTGTATTTAGATGATTGGATTGTGTTTAGCTTATTGAAAAATAATATAGAAACCCTGCATTTTATGCTCGATAGATGTAGACAATATTATATATCATTAAATTTGAAGAATTGTATTTTTTGTGCACCTTTTGGGATTTTATTGGGTCATGTGGTATGCAAGCAAGGTTTGTTGGTTGATCCTGCAAAGATATATGTGATTTGATAATTAAGGTTTCTATGGTGGGAGTTTTGTTCATAAATAATCAGAAAAACCACAGTATTATCTATTGCTTGTTGACGTTTCAAATCCACAACAGGATCCAACTTCATGACATAAGATCCTGAGGAAAAATACAAGAGAGGAACCCTAGCTTCCCTTCTCTTGATTTTTACTCTGATATTCTCAAGTTCACGAACTTCATCCAGAAAAGAACCACGGTATTATCTATTGCTTGTCGACGTTTCAGATCCACAACAGGATCCAACTTCAGAACATAAGATCCCAAGGAAAAATACAAGAGAGGAACCCTAGCTTCCCTTCTATTGATTTTTACTTTGAGATTCTCAAGTTCATGAACTTCATCCAGAAAAGAACCATAGTATTATCTATTGTGGTTCGGATCCACAACAGGATCCAACTTCAGGACATAAGAGCCTTAGGAAAAATACAATACAGGAACCCTAGATGTCCTTCTCTTGATTTTTACTCTGAGCTTCTCAAGTTCACGAACTTCCTCCAGAAAAGAACCACAGTATTATCTATCGCGTTTCAGATCCACAACAGGATCCACCACCTACACTAGTAAGACAATTGAGAGAAACATTGGGTTGCACATGATATTAAAGGAAATTTGTTAAAGGCTATGCGTAGATTACATCTCCGATGGAAAAATTGTTAAGGAAAGAAGCAAAGTTGCATTAGAACGAAGACTGTCAGTAGGTTATGGAAACATTGAAGAAGTATTTAGTCACTATGCTTATTTTGGTGTCCCCGGATTGGAAGAAAGAGTTTCAAATTCATGTAGATGCATCATTTATATCTCTCTATGCAATGTTAGCTCATCTAGGAGTGAGAGAGTTAGACCATCAAATTGTGTGTGCTAGAAGGAAGCTGTCTACTGTCAAGGAAAATTACATGATGACAAAACGGGAAGGTTTAGCAATGGTGCATGCCTTGCAGAAGTTCAAAAATTACTTATTGAGGTCCCATTTTAGGATATATACAGACTACTCTATGTTGAGGTACCTAGTGAACAAGCCAGTGATGGGGGGGAGAATATACAGATGGTTATAATTGTTCCAGGAATATGAATTTGAAGTCATTGTGAAGCCAAGAAACTATCGTTCATACTGACAGGAGAAGATGTCGGGTATCTCGATGATATTTTACCATATGCACACTTATTTACAGTTCAAATGGTTGATGATTATTTTGCAGAGATTGTCCAATTGTTTAGTACATGAGTAGCTCCATCTGACATGACAATATCCCAAAGGAAGCATATAGTGGTTAAAGAAATGAATTATCACTTGATAGCAGGAAATATATATAAGTTAGGCACAAATTGTTGATTAAGGTTGGTTGTCATTGACGTCAACCCTTGAAGAAAGCCCCGTAGCACAAAGGTTTGGGTAATGGAACCAATATTTTTTGATGTAAATATGACTCATTATTGTTTTTTCATGGTTGATAAGAAGTAAATATGGGTGAACTCTAAAGTGGTCCCCTTATGGTGAAATCCCTCACGGGAAGACGCTTTGTGGAGTAAGAGAACCCATGCTTAATTGTGGAATAATGAGATGAAGAAAAGTGAATTTGTTAGGGAAAATATCCTAGATGTATAGTGCTTGTCATGTCATTTCTGGTGGTATGTGGAATGTCACATAATTCCTCACGGTTAGAGATTTATGGCCATGAGAAGTTGGTGACCCCAGGTTTGGGTAATGGACCCAAGTTTGTTTGATGAGTAATTGTATGATTTATGATCTATTTTCATATAATACTATTCTATATGGATATTACATGCCATTCCATTTATGGTGGTATGTATAACGTCACATAACTCCTCACGGTTTGAGATTTATGGCCTTACGAAGTTGGAGGACCCTCATATGTCATCTAGAAGCCCCAAAAGGTCAAAGTAGTCAAAGTGGTTTAAGAGATTTTAAAAGGTCATCTAGAAGCCCCAAAAGGTCAAAAGTAGTCAAAGTGGTTTTAAGAGATTTTAAAGGTAAATAATAAAGTGAAGTGATGAGTGTATTATAATCTTCGGCGAATAAAAATAAATTATTTCCCAATAATAAATTTAATGGAGAAATTAGAAGTGGACCCAACCCTAAATAAGGAAAGTGGGCCAAGTGACCAAAGATGCTCTTAAGGTGTCACTTTTTAAGGAAGCTACTTGGAGAGTATAAATAAGAGGCAAGGCTCTCTCATTTGAATAAAACTTGAGAATATTGAATATCTATATGTGTATGAGGTAACCAAGGATATATAAACTGGAATTCTGAGTGAAGGTGAAGAAAATAAGGCCGAAATGCAAGGAAGGATAAATTCTTTTGATCGTGCTTTCTAAGGTATGTTATTTACAGGTCATCTCACCATTTTCGCTATAACGTTTTTTATATAATGTTTCAGACCGTGAAATTGCTATGAAAGTGAGAAAACATATCCAAGTATGCGTGGTCAAAAATTCATCTTTTGGGTCATTGTATTTTTGGAGTTACACTCTGTGGAAAATAGGGTTTGTGGCCAGTCCTGAAACCAGTCAAAATCATGTGTTTTGGGTAAAAACATCATAACTTCTTCATAACAGATCCAAATTCAGTGAGACCAAATGTGTTGGTTAGGGTACAGTCTTTGGTATGTTGTTTAACAGTTTCAGATCAATTCATCAAATATTTTGTGCGGGGCATGCTCTACAAGGTCGCTCTCTAGAATAAGCCAAAACTTAGCAAGGTATGTCAATTTTGGTATAAATACTTTTATGAGAGGTTCCAAGTAGTGACACTTGGAGGAACTACATAAAACAAACTGAAGAAAATTATGTATCAGTTTTAGATCTTTATACATTACAGGTTCAAAGTTATGATTACTTCAAGTTAGGGTTGTTGACTAATCCAAAACTAGGCATGTGAGACTAAAGAAAAGTTTGATGAAAATACTAGTCTCTTGTTTTTAAAGTCAAGGAAGGTTTGCAGGAATGTAATCATATACACCAAGTCTATTACAGATCTACAAATCATATTTGTATAATGAAATTGATGAGGGCTTTTGGTTGTGGTACATGCTGAGTACATGGTTGAGACAAGTAGTTGATGAGTTGGCACACATATATGAGGTGTATAGTTGATGATGTTGGTACATATTGATGACTAATAGTTGATGAGTAGTTGAGGTACATGGTTGGATGCATTTTTTTATGGTACAAGTTGATTACAGGCTGAGGTACAGGTTGATGCATGGTTCGGATTTATTGGTACATGTTTACAACGATATATCTCACAGTGATAGTGTGACAGTGGTTCCATCATTCTACTTCTACTTTAGGGTGGCAGGACGGGGCAAGGACAAGTGGTTGTAGCCACCTTCCGGTTGTAGCTGGAGAACATTGGGGGTTGTAGCCTCCTTCTGGTTGTAACCAGAGAATTGGGGAGTTGGAGCTTCCCTCAGGTTGTAGCCTAAGAAACTAGGGGATTGAAGCTTCCTTCCAGTTGTAGCTAGAAAACAAAGGAATTTGGTGCTTCCAATGAATGTAACTCTTCAAGACATATAAGAAAAAACATTCTGTGGTTTTCTCCCGATTTGGGCTTCCACGTAAAACAATGGTATACTGTGTATGTGTGTGATTGTTTATTTCTTACTTCTCATTACTGGATAATAATTCTACATTGATATAACATTTGAAGAAAAAGGATTATAATTACGCTATTACTGATTCACCCCCTCTCTGAGTAATCCAACAATTGGAATTAAAGCAGGTTCCTTCAGAAATCAGTTTAACCACTAAAAGGTAGATCATGGAGAGTATCGACTCGTATAAAAATGGAATACCACAGTTTGATGGACAAAAGTATTCTTTTTGGAGCATAAGGATGAAGACATATATACAGGCACAAGGATTTCAAGTTTGGCAATCAATTGTAGATGGATACACAACACTAGCAGTTCCACC
>SNQJ01S0071570.1:71930-87022 GCA_010110895.2 Picea sitchensis | reverse complement strand
TCCCGATTTGGGTTTCCACGTAAAACACTGGTGTACTGTGTATGTGTGTGATTGTTTATTTCTTACTACTCATTATTGGATTATAATTCTACATTGATATAACATTTGAAGAAAAAGGATTATAATTATGCTATTACCGATTCATCCCCCCTCTCAGTAATCCAACACAAATGAGATACTGCAATGTTGTGTATTGGAACATGAAAGACCAATGATACTAGCAGAGGCACATGAAGGAATCTTAGGAGTTCATTATACAGGAAAGGCAACATCTCATAATATCTTGCATGCGGGGATATGGTGGCCCACCCTCCATAAAGATGCTAAGGAGTACTGTCAAAGTTGAGATGTTTGTTAGAGGGTAGGGAAGCCATCTAGATGGGATGAGATGCCTTTGAATCCACAAGTCACATTATAGGCATTTGAAAAATGGGTAGTATATTTTGTTGGAACGATTAATCCATTGGCTAGAAGATCAAGAGCCAGGTACATAATTACCGCGACAGACTACTTGAATAGATGGGCAAAAGAAGAATCAGTTATAGATTGCAGTGAAGATACAACTCTGTGGTTCTTATTTGAGAACGTAGTTACAAGGTTTGGGTGTCGAAGAATACTTATGAGTGATCAGGGGACTCACTTTTTGAACAAGACAATTGCATCATTAACAGAGAAGTTCCATATTCATCATCAAAAGATCACATCATACCACCCTTAAGAAAATGGAACTATGGAAACCTTCAATAAGATACTGGATAATGCATTGAAAAAGATATGTAATGTAGGATGGGTGATCCGGATTATTTTCGGCACGAAATGAGAGCGGAGATATAATAAATAAATGCACAGAGATATCGCGGGTATCCAATAATATAACATAAATATATCAGAGATGAAACCATAAACACATAGATATAGTAATACACAATTTCTATTAATGAAAGAAATGTACAGAGATTGTAAAAATACAGAGTGAAAGACTCGCTAGAGTGGTGGAAGCTTATCTATGAGAAGATATGTGATGGCTACTCGCATTCACAAGAATATGATTAAAATGAGGCTTTGAAGGCCTTTTTACAATAAACAGGAGTGCTAAAAACCCTAGAAATACAAAAACCTAACCCTAGGAGATGAAGCACCAAAAGTCATGTGGGCCCCATTTGGGTAAGTTAGTACATCAACTTCCTGGGGTCGTAACTTTTGCATACGATCTGCGTTTTAGGCGCATGATAGCCCATTGGAAAGGTATCATAAATGAGATTAATTTTAGGCCCAATATTGAAGGAAATTTTATATTGCAAACATGTTTCCCAAAAAATATCGTTTAGGGCCTCAAAATGGCCCCGGAAGTTAAAACTGCTAAAAATAGTAAATTACCAAAATTGCTAGAAAACGGTTTTGATCCAGTTGGAAAAGGTGGGTGGCCACCAATATCCACTTGGATCAATCCTCCCTCTTTAGGAAGAAATGGTCTCCATTTAGTTGAGTGTCCGAGGGAGAGAAAAAAGCGTTTACTGAATCTGAATCTTGGTGAGTTGCTTGCCTTGCTAGAGACATCGTGTTGCTTAGTTTGTGGAAGTCTGTCACGAGCCTGTTGAGGTTGAGGCTGTTAAAAAAATCGACCTACACGAGAGGAAGGTGTGAAAAATGAATCTGTGCACTTTTTTGCAACCTTGTCAACCTGCTTTTGTTGGATAGAAGGTGCTTGGGGTGAGGTTGTAGTGGTTGCAGTGTCCTTTTGTTCCCCTTTTGAACATATTGTGAAGAAGCTCAATTTTGCAGTATGAGATACTACCTTGCGACACTCTTTAGGTGGAACAATAGTTGGAATTACCTCTGGTATTTTGTAGAGATGACCCCCCAAAGTAACAATGACACTACGGGGTCGAGACTCATAAACAACATGGTGTATCCACATATATGGTTGGCCCAAGAGAACATCAAAGACATCCAGTGGGGAAACATCACAAAATACCTCATCTTTGAAGGGTTGGATGTCGTATGACAATTGACACTGGTGGCTGACATAGAGATCTCATCCTTGGCGAAGCCACCCGATGTTGTATGAATGTGGGTGTGGTGTTGTCAACAATCCCAACTGTTTGACGACCTTTGCTGAGATGAGGTTCTTATAGCTTCTGCTATCAATAATAAAATGTAGTGGGATCCCATTCACCCACATCTGTGAATGAAAAAGGCACTCCCCCTCTTCAGGATCTGTTGGTTCTTCTGGTTGAATTGATGCGGTCGCGACAATAGCATCGAGGTCTGCGTCAATGATCTATCATTTACCAATATTTTCATAATCATATTTTGAATCAGGGTTCAGCTCCTTGTCTTTGATCTCGGCCACCAATGACTGTTTTGAGCGACATTCATTGGTGTTGTGCCAAGGGATTTTGTGGAAATCACACCATTTTTTGGTGTCCTTCTTTGTCTTTCCGTGACCCTTCTTTTCCTGTGGCTTGGACTAGTTTTTAGAAGACTGTGTGTTAGGGTCGTCTTTGTCATACTTTGGTTGTTGTGGATTTGTAGATATGAACTCCCATTTGTTCTGGTGCTTAAATTTCTGCTTGATTTTAATAGCACATCGATAAGCAACATTGAGTGATGAGATGTCCAGAAAATCCATTTCAGTTTGGATGTATCTGTGTAGAGCCCCATTGTATTTCAGAACCAAATATCGTTCGGAGTCTTTGATACCCAACTTAGTGCGCAAGGTATGAAAGGTATTGATGAACTCTAGAACTACTTGGCCCCTCTCTTGCTGCAGTGTGCTCCATCTCATGTACTGGTCCTCATAGTTTCCAACAAGGTAATACTGTTCCTTTACCGCATCCACAAAAAATTCCCAAGTGGACTTGGCCCCATATATTCCAGACTCCTCTGTGGAACTCTGCTCCTAGTAAGTTTCCCACCAATGTTCGACATGGGGGAGATCTTTAAGGAGTGTGAATGTGATCTTTTCTCTATCAGAAAAATTGTGAACAAATAAATAACCTTCTAGCAGGTTTAACCATTTTTCTAGGGCTTCTGCATATATCTATCCTTCAAATATAGGAATATCAAAATTAACTTGTACCTTGAAAGGTAAGGTTCCTCCAAAGTGGTTGTTTGATGAAGATGCACCTATTATTATCGACAGGCGTTGAAGGATGTGGGAAAAATTCTCCATCATTTCGTCCCTCTGTCATGTGAGAGCTTGCTCAAGCAACAAACTGATAGGATCGTCTGCTTCGTTGTTTTTCTTTTCTTTCGCCATTGAATATTTCTTGGGTGTGCGAGAGAGATTTTCCTCAAGAGAGACAATCTCGAGACCCAACTTTCTATACTCAAACCGCGTCGGGGACATGTACTGAAAAGTGATCAAGAGCAACTTGCTCTGATACCAGTGATCCAGATTATTTTCGGCACGAAATGAGAGCGGAGATATAATAAATAAATGCACAGAGATATCGCAAATATCCAATAATATAACAGAAATATATTAGAGATGAAACCATAAACATAGAGATACAGTAATACATGATTTCTATTAATGAAAGAAATGTACAGAGACTGTAAAAATATAGAGTGAAATACTCATTAGAATCGTAGCAGCTATCTCTGAGAAGAGATGTGACGGCTACTCGCATTTGGAAGAAGATGATTACAATGAGACTCTGAAGGCTTTTTTATAATAAACAAGAGTGTCAAAAACCTTAGACATCCAAAAAACCTAACCCTAGGAGATGAAGCGCCAAAATTCATGTGGGCCCAGTTTGGGTAAGTTAGTACATCAACTTATCGGGGTCGTAACTTTTGCATACGATCTTCGTTTTAGGCGCATGATAGCCCGTTGGAAAGGTATCACCGAGGAGATTCATTTTAGGCTCGATATCAAAGGAACCTGCATATTGAAAACTTGTTTTCCCAAAAAACATCGTTTAGGGCCTCAAAATGGCCCCAGAAGTTAAAAACTACTAAAAATAGTAAATTATCAAAATTACGAGAAAACTGTTTTGAGCCAGTTGGAAAAGGTGGGTGGCCACCGATATCCACCTGGATCAATGGAAAAACTGGGATTTAAGAATTCCTGCAGTTTTATGGGCTTATAGGACTACATACAAGAAGTTGACAGGTCAGACACCCTTTAGATTAGTGTATGGTCAGGAAGCAGTCATGCCTATGGAGTTTATTGTACCGAGTTTGTGCATTGTTGCGATGATAGAACTTACATATTCTGTTGTAGTAGAAGAAATACTATAATAGTTAATGGCACTGGAGGAAGACCAATTTATTTCAAGGTTCCACTAGCAAGTACAAAAGGAACGTGAAAAATATTGGAATGAAAAACACATAAAGAAGAAGAAGTTCCATACATGCGACTTAGTATTACCTTACGATAAAAAGTTCTTACAACACCACGAGAAGTTCATGACGCACTGGTTAGGTCCATATGTGATCAGATATGTTCCAGAAGTAGGTGTTGTGCAGCTAGAGCAATTGTATGAAGAAGTCGTGGAAGGACTAGTTAACGGGATCCAACTGAAATTGTATAGGGACAACCATCCTTCCACACAGTAGGTTGATTGTACAATAACATTGTATTATAGTGTAAATAGAAAAAGAGAGAAAATGATAGAAAAGGTAAGAAAAATGTAAGAAAAAGGGAAAAAGCAAGATAATGGTTCAGGGAAGAAGTAGAAAGTTGAAGAGTTCAAGGGGTTAAGATTAGCAATTAAACCAGCTAAGCAAGAAAATGTTGTGGAAGGGAAAGAAGTAGGAAGAAGGGAACGTAGACAAAGTAAGCAAGTTGCGTAGAGAAAAGGATATTTCACATAGAGAAGAGATCTGTGCAGATAACAATTAAGAGCATTTATGAAGAAACATGACAAGAAAAATCATTTATGAGGAAACATCATGTTAAAATGGCAGAGATGCATAGTAATAAATGGAAAGTACCACAAATATCATAATGGACTGACAAATCTAGACCATGATACGCTAAATGATTTGGAATTAATGCAGAGTTAAGGAAAATATTGAATGCAAAATATTAGTGGATTAGACAACAATTTTAGGTGAAAAGGTAAGATAACAACTAGAGATGAGGTATAAAAGAAAGAAAAGGGTCAACGAGGAGAGGTTATTGTTGATTATAGTTTGAACATAGAGTCGAGCGAGAAGGAGTCGCAAAGACGAGAGAGTGTTGCGGAGTTGTAGGTGTTAGTCATAGGAAGAAAGTTGCAGATAAATATGGCACCATCTAAGGAAACAACTCCATTAACATCAACACTGAAGAAACAACGTAGTAAGTTATTGGTAGAACCAGTACAGGAAGAAACTCCAGGAGAATCCTCATTAGAGCTGAGATTTCAAAGGGACTACATACCACCAAGAAAGTCGTTCGCAAAACCAGTCAACTTACAGAAAGACTCTAAGTACCCACTCATGGATCCAGAGATTCCACATGGAGTGATTGTAGAGGAAGATACGCTAGGTCTGATACCAAGTCTAGAGTATGCAGACCATGATATTACAGATGACAAGAAATTTCCAGAGCTAGCATAGAGAATGAATTTGAAGAGATACATTGGTGCAGAGACAAAGATGGTTGTGATAGAGCCAGAGATATGGGAAATAGGGTTGTATAAAGTTATCATTCTAAACTTATTCAACATACCACACCTCGGGAGGAGCCCAGAGATTAACACATGTGTGAAGATGTTGTTGAGCTACATGCATGGAGGATAATTATGGCTCGAAAGGCCAATCTCAATTGAAACCAAGTTTATTGTGCACATTACTGGACTACCTTCATAGGGGGAGGACTCTTCACTGATGTTTTTCAACAAGATGAATGAGAAGGCTCTATCGGAGAGCATGAAAGAAAATTTTCATACATTTAGAGTACAACGCGGTTTAGATGTAGCACACATATGTGAACCTACAGTGAGGTTTGTGATACAAGTCTTATCCTGCAAGTTGTTAAGGAAGTGTCGGAAGGACCAAGTACTAGCGATCGTAATAGCAAAAACCGAGAAGTGTGTTGAAGGAATATATATGAGCTTGTAGCCATTTTTTCCCATCCAGTTCTTGATCGACTGTGAAAAGGCACAAGATAGAGGCACTGAATTTTACTACGCATGGTTGTTAATTATGATTGCATTATCATTATGGAGGGAGCCAGAGGACTCGTAGTTTTTGTTAGCGACGGATAAGCCATGCCTAGCCATGAGATATCAGAACTTGTGGCATACTGCACATAAGGGCCTAAAACTAGACAATAATATTCACTTCTACGTTTATAAGGAAGTCATTAGGGAAAGCATTCAGAGCGCACTGTGCATACCACCACAAGTGGTCGAAGCGTATAAGGAAGTTGCACGATTTAAGGTTGGGCACCATCACATGTATGTGCAAGCAAGAAAGGATCCAAGTTAAGAATGGATACCCACACAACACAAGTTAATAGAGGAATATATGGGACAAATTATGGAGGATTGGGATGACGATTGGAAGATCCCAACAACCGATACAAAGCAACCAGAGAAAAAAAACAAAGAAGTTAAAAACATAGATGATGATGAAGAAGAAGGAGAAGAACAGGACAAAGGAAATGGCACAAGTGTAACAACACATAATACAATGCCGCACACAAGAGAGAAGCGAAAAAAATTCAATATGGGGACAATAATCCTACAACGCAAGAAAAGCAAAGCTAAAAAAGAAAAAAAATTGCAATCCCTCATAGAAGATGACTTCAAAAGGATAGGCGACCAAGTTAAAGAAGTCATAGATGACGTGTTTTAGCGTGCAACACAACAACAAGAAGAGATGCATAGAAAGGTGCAAGAGAAGATGGTTGAGTTGCGCCAATTGTTAGAAGCAACAAAGATCATGCCAGCACAACAAGAAGAGGATGAACATAAAACAAGTACTACAAAGAATGGGGAGGCAAGGCCAGGTTGGTTAAGGTTACAACAAAGAGAGTAGCCTTGGATATGGAATACAGTAAATTCAAGTAGGAGCGGGATGAGGCCATGTAGAAGGTATAAAGGATGCAGCATGCATTTGAGAAATTCTACAAAGAAATACCAGAGTCTCAGACATAGATAGAGGCCCCATTTGAAGAATAAGTAACAAATATAATAAAATCCATTTAGGGCTTCTAATCACATTTAGTCGACTTAGAAGCGTGCATGACACCAAGTACTCCACCAGAGGAAAGGGAGAAAAGGGAGCAGACAATGACCACAGTTGTGGAGAGAATCAAGAGTATGGAAGTAGAATGTGATAATATCTATGTAGAAATCATGAGTGTATGGATGAAACTAATTGAATACATGGAGCTATAGGCGATTAGCCAGAAGATACATACTGCACAGGACAAGTCATATAAGTTTAAAGAAGTAATGGGTAAATTACCGCCGGCAGAGGTGGTAATTGCAATGGACGAGAACAAGAAGCTATATTAAGAAATTAATCATCTAAGGGTGGAGCAACAGGTTCACGTGTAAAATATCAAGGTATTACAAAAAGAAGCGTATAGGGTGAAAACAGATTTAGCAGCCACTCAAGGAACGAACAAACATGTAGTAGAACAAAGTGTCGAGAAGTTGAAGTCTCATGTTACTGCCAAAACAATAGACACAATTTTGTATAAGGAGAAAGAGATAAGGGAGAAGGCTACGACATCAAGGGAAACATTCGAGAAGTTCATCGATAATTGGAATAAGGGCTCAGTGGCTCGGGGCGAGTGATAGGTGAGTATTAGGGGCTTGTTGGATAGGCATTTTGGATATGTTTTGTTTAAGTTTTTGGATATGCACTGTAACAAGTCAAAGAATAAAAGTAAGTTAGAAGATGGACTAGAGAATGAGACAGGTGCGACTTTTGGGGAGTCAAATCATGTAGAATGAGGAAAAGTAGTGGAGTGATGTGCAAAATATGGAAAACAACTATACACTGTTTGGTTTTGGGGACATTTTGTAACGAGATTAGTCCCATTTTTATGTATAAATATGTAAAGGGTTGGGGTAGGTAGGGGGTGGAATAATTAAAGGTTGATGTTTGTGAATAAGGAGTACAATCTATGCTCGACCTTTTGACTAAGTGTTCAGATGTTATGATTGAGGTTTCTGGGGGTAGGTTGGCACTGCAGCATAATGAGTTAGGTAGGTTTGGGTAATGTTTATTTTTGCATCTTTTTGTAAGCACAGTGCACAACTATAAGGAGATTGAAAATGAATTAATGAATAAGAAGCCAACCTTTGTGGACGTAGCCCAATTTGGGGTGAACCATGTTAAAACCTTGTGTTTTCATGTGATATGTTTCTAATGAATGTGATGGATGGATAGAAAATATTTGTTTACTATTGTGCAATGATGATGCATGCTTAGTATTCTAAATATGTCACTAATATATGTTATGATCCTTCGCACTTAAACTAAAGGTGAATGAATGAATGTTAAGTGGAGTAATGTCACTCACATGGTATATTCATGTTAACTAACTGCTAGGTAATGGAAACTATGCATGCAGTAAAGGAATGGACAATGCATAGTAAGAATGTGTTGAATGCCTCAGTTCCACTCATCACTACAAAAACTTGGTTCATGAATCCCCTTTAGATTCCTCAGGATAAACTTCACTTTCTTGTAGGTGATGCCAAAAGGGATGGTGTCTAAGGGTTTTGTTGGTTTACTATTGTTGAACCTAGGGTATTCCCATTACGTGCCAACAAGTATATGTAGGCCTGGTATACAAAGAACAACCTGTGAATCTATCACTCTCGAAGAAACTACTAAAAACCATCACATGTGGGGGCATACCTACAAGGAAACCTCCTCTTGAAGTCTACCACATCCCACACATGTCCGGGATGATGGAATCAAGAAATGGATCACTGAACTGTCAAGCATATGAGATCAAATGTGCGAAAAGGAGATAAATTCAAGGACATAAAAGACAACCAAGGCATCAAGGATAAGGACGTATCCAAGGTAACAATACTCTAGGCCAACCCTCTAGAATACAAGTGCTAAAGTCGATAGAGGGAAACCCACTAGAACCAAGGATAAGGAAGGACTAAGGGACTAGCACAAGGTTATAAACATGATGTGAGTAATGGGAAATAACACTGGGGAATGGATGGAAGTGTTGGAACATAAATAATTGATTGGTCATCACACATATCTTGAGTTCAGTTGGTTGAGAGGTCGACCTACATTTGAATACAATTATTTGGGAAACCGACCAACAGACTACACCAATCGACCGAGTATTCTATGTTTCTATCGGTAGAATAGTCGACCAATGGTCAAATATACTTGGGTGGTGGATTCACCAACCCAACAATCGACTGCAAGTGTGACGCATAGGAGGTTGGTTCCATCATCCCTGTTGAGCCAACTTGACAAAGAATATTTGACAGAGTCAACTGTAACAATTGATGGTTCTATGTGGACAAAGTATTCCAGATTCTATGGAAGTTGGTTAGATCTTGAGACCATAAGTAGAAAACCCCTTGGGTCATTTTTATCATGGATATCAGGTGATTGAGATCCAATATGCACTGTGATGTTTTCATCACAATGCACCTTGCTTAAGTGTTGTAATGATGTATGTAGACACCACCCTTTATCTTAGAATTTTTTGTTCCTATTCGATTATCTACAATACTGTATTTTATGGTTCATGTCATGTTCCACCATATTCCCCAGCATGGTATCAGATATGATGGTTTAAAACCTTGACCTGTTATATGAAAACCTTGCTGAGTCAGATTTGTTGTGTAATTGACTCTAGGCCGATGGTTTGTTGATTGGAACTTATTCAAATAGACCAGTTTCTGTCTATATATCAAAGATGGCTTCGAATACTGATCCTGATGTTTTGAATGGATCAAATTATGTCGTTTGGTAACTAGATATGGAAACCCTACTGAAGATAAAAGGACTGTGACAACATACGAATATTGTGATTCAAGATCCAATAGATGACCCGGAATTTTTTTTTGTTGATGGAAAGAAGGAAGGGCTGTAGGAGTCATCATGACCTACATCTCGCAGGAGATTCATCTTCACCTTAGAGGAATCGACTATCCTCATCAAGTATGGAAGAAGTAGAAATCGTTTTTCGACCGAGTCAGTGAAAACCATGTTATGCATTTAGAGAAACAATTTATCTCTCTTAATACTTATTATTTTGAAAAAATGGGGGACTATTTAGCACATGTCAAAGAACTCCAATTGAAATTGGGTGAATGTGGAAAGGAACATCAGAAGAAGAATGGATAACTCATCAAGCCGGTCCCGATGAAATTGAGAACACCATTCGACATGTTTGTATAGACTTTCCACACCAACTAGAAATCACAAAAGGAAGATAGTAAGGATTACACCTTTGAAGATTTATATGGTATTTTAATTATTTATCAACACAGATTGCTTGAAGAAGGAAAGCTTGTTGGTAAACATCGGGACCAATTACTCAAGGGAAAGGGAAAGATAGGTCTCATGGATAGAGTATTTTTTGATTCCTTTGCAGATAAACCTGCATATTTTGACCATAAACCTCATAGATATGTAGATGCAACACAACAAAGTTGAAAGAAGAAGACATGTCAGTACTTTGGAAAGACTGGACATGTGGAGAAAGTATATTATAAGAAGTGAGATGATTTATAGGATAACTTTAAATGCCTTGAAGGAGACGTGTCCCCTATATGTCGACCCGATGACAATTTCACCTTCTAAGTCGAAATTTCTTGGGCATTGCTATCTCATTCTGCGTAGAATGAATGAGTAGTCGATTCTAGGTGCACTCATCACAAGGCCAAGGATTCCCCCTTGTTCACGTGGTTAGATGAAGATAAGGAGAGGAAAATATATATTGTTGATGATTTTTCTCTGGATGTTGTTGGTCAGGGTAATGTTTCTTATTGACATGGGAATATTTTCGACGTCTATCATGTGCCAAATCTCAATTCCAATCTATTTTTTGTTGCTCAGCTAACAAAGATAGGTAAGATTGTGGAATTTTGGCTAGAACGGTTCTATGTTCGTGATTTGAAGAAAGGAAAGTCAATTATCGCTAGAGAAATCCTCAACTCGACAGATATTTTGGACAAGTTCTATGACATGACTCGACCTGACATTGAACCGAATGCACTTATTTCTCACACTGATGATCAAAGTAGAATTTGGCATGAGCAACTTGGACACTTGAATTTACGAAGTTTGCAGGCATTGGAAAATTAGAATATGGTTGTTTGTTTGCCAAAAGTGTTTCCTCCTGAAGGAATATATAAGGGTTATGTTCTTGGGAAGCATCATCAGGCACTATTAAACTTTGGAAAAGAGCGGTTAGCACAGAACCTACTAGAACTAGTTCATAGTGATGTTTTCTACATCAATCTACCTTCACTGGCAAGTGCAAGGTATATTTTTACTTTCATTGATGATTTCTCTCGTTTCACATGGGTGTTTTTCCTAAAGAATAAGAACCTTGTATTTGATAATTACAAGGAGTTTCAGACCTTTGTTGAGAAGAAATGTGGCCGACCTATCAAATGCTTGAGATTAGACAATGGTGGTGAGTATGTAAATCAAAAAAATTTAGAATACCTTCTTTGATCTGGTATTGACTAGCAACGGTCGGTTCCACACACACCTCAGTAGAATGGCATCATAGAACACGAAAATAAGACATTGGTCTAAATTGATAGATGTATTTTGTAGGCTAAATGTATACCTCCTTTCTTTTGGGATGAAGCGATTTACCGTTAAAATTATCTACTTAAGAACATCTCAACTCGAGTTGTTCCTTCCATGACCCCAGTCAAATGATGGTATGGGAAGAATTCTTCAGTCGTCCACCTACATGTGTTTGGATGTGTTTTCTGGGCTCACATTCCTGATGACTGCAGAAATAAGTTGTATGCAAAGAGTCATGATTTCATCATGATGGGTTACTCTGAAGATTCGAAAGCCTATAAATTGTTTGATCCTATCAAAAGGAAAATCATTATCAGACAAAATGTATGGTTTGATGAGAAATATTCTGACATTAAGTTATTGAATTCCTCCTTTGGATTTATATAGTATGAACCCATTGATGTTGTATGTAACACTATTTATCCTATTCCATGTTTCAGTCCTTCAATTGGGTAGTCGAATTTTGTTCCTGTTATGAATCAACCATCGACCTATGAATCAATTAGTTCGTCGTCTTCTATCTTGGCTGATCTACCAATTGAATACCCTCCAACTTCTGATGGACCTTCTGAAGTGAACCATTGTTCACCTGTTTCTTGTCTACCAAGATGGGTTGCCAATAAAATTGAATCTAGTGGAGTTGATACTAGATATGCCTCCTCTAGACAACAAACTCAAACTCAAAAGAAAAATGCTAGTGTTGCCTTGATGACTTGTGTACTGAAAATTTCTGATCATGTTGCCTACTTATATGCTAAAGGATGACCTGAATGGGAGTAGGCCATGCATATAGAAATTGATTATTTTTTGAAGAGTCACACTCGGGACTTATCTCTCTTATCACAAGGAAACAAAATTGTGAAGTGTTGATGGGTCTACCAGACCCAATTTACCACCGAAGGTGTTGTTGAGTGACATAAATCACACCTAATTGTGAAAGGATTTTCTCAAAAAGAAGGCAATTTTTGGAAATCTTTAACAGGTAGCATATGCTTGTCATTGATGGCAAGTACAACAATGAAGATGGCATGAGTACAGGAAGAATGTAACAGACGGGCACCAAAAGTATTTTGGGAAGACGTTGCAGAGCAACCTCGATAAGATCATAAGAGATAGTGCAGAGGATGTTAAGTACATCAACGATGATGGCTTGAGTACAGTAGCGATGATCAGCAGCACAGTGATATTCAGGAATACCGGCAACGCAACCAGGAAAACGGAAGATAAGTTCAGGTTGATCGAATGATTAAGTCCCGTAAAGTTTGTGAAGTATTTCTGATCGTTGGATATCCAAAATTCCCGACAGAATGAGGGCCGTCAGATCTGAATATAGACAAGAAGAGCATGCTAAAGAGGAGGATAGATCTCAGGCGTTAGATCTGAGTGCAGGGTCCGACCACCATTGGATCGAGGAGAAACTGCACGATCTTTAAAATGCAAGGAGTAGAGGGCTCACAAAACGCCAAAATCTCGACAACTATCCATCTCAGGGGGTTATGTGGACCATTGATCCGACTCCCTTTCGGAGTTTCGCAGATCGAGAGTTCGAGGCATCAAGAACATTTACTTCAAGAATTGTGAAATCGCGATATGCGAAATCACGACTTAATCCGAGCCGTTAGATCAAGGATGAATCTGGATCGTTGATTCCAGTCCATGTCGGAGTTTCGAGGATCACGTGCTGGAGATGTCAAAGAAACAATGCAACAGGAAACCCGATATCGCGATATGCGAAATCGCGATTCAATTTGAGCCGTCAGATCAAAATTAAATCTGGACCGTTGATCCCAGTCAATTCAGGTGCTTTGCAGATCGAGTATTGGACATGTCAAAGATTATTAACATCAGGAATCCCGATATCGCGATATGCGAAATCACGATTCAATCACAGCCGTTGAATCAAGATTGAATCTGGACCATTGAATCCAAGTTCATTTCGGGAATTCGAGGATCGAGAGTTGGAGATGTCAAGGAATGTTAAGATCAAGAATTCTGATATCGCGATATACGAAATCATGATGTAATTGCAACCATTAGATCAAGATGTGATCTGGACCATTGATACAACTTCTTTACGGAGTTTCGTGGATCGGGATTTAGAAGTGACAAGAACATTCACCACAGGAATGTCGAAATCGCGATATGTGAAATCGCGAAAGAGCCTTATGCATAAGGATGTGGTCATAGCCCATGGTCACGAGAAGGGAAGGATTCAGTCCAAATAATGTCCATTCGGGGGTTTCAGAGATCGCGACTTGGAAAGTCGAGATGCCTCATCTCCAGATTCACAAAACGCGAATTCGCGAAAAGAGTTTTTTGCATAGGCGCTTGGTTATGACCATAGTCATATTGGGGAAGGAGCCAGTGAAGAAAAGTTCTGTATCGGAACATCGGAGATCGTGAAATGAAGTGTGGAGACACTCAGCACAGGATTGTCGAAATGCCGAAACCCGATTTAAAGGCAATGTCAATAAAGTTCATCCAACGATGCAGATAAATTGGAATATAATCAGAAGGTTACTATTCTTTCTCACAGTTAACCTCTCAGTTATGAATCTGTTAGTGAAACGGATTCATGATTGCGAATCAGTTGGTGTTTCAGTTGCTGGGACAGTTGTCTTACTTTTGCCTAAGGAAATGCGAAGTGGAACCGCCGTGGACGTGTGTATAAAAGAAAATAAGACAGACTGTGTGTGTGTGGTTGTTCTGGATATGAATGAAACTGAAGGAGATCAGAGGGCTACTGATGCATGACACAGTGAAACTGCCAGAAACCATTGATGGCATCTGCCAGAGAATTCAAAGAGACCTCTGTGTAATCGCCAGAGGAGATGAAGAGTCTCCAAGCCTCGTCCAATGAAGGAAGACTATTCTTAGAAGGGATTGATAGATGGATGAGAATTGAAGCCTGTAGATGAAACAGAGAGGGTGAGCTCAACTGTAACACAGAAGACGAAGAGTCTCAACTAAAAGAGAGAAAAAGGAATCTCGGCATAACACCTAGTGATCATAGACACATGGGGCGAACCACCAGAGTAGCTGAAGAGTCACGATGATGATCAGGCAGAGCACTCAAGAGGTGGAGGAGATTGGCGCGGTATGAGCATGCAGAGGAATGGCGAATCTTGCATGCACAAGATGCATAGAAGCTATATATACACGGTACAAAGAAGAGAAGGGGTTGTTGTTGCTGCTTGAGTTTCTGTGGTTGCTGCTATTGAAGGTGATTCATGTGTGAAGAAGGAGGAGAGTGCAGCAGCTGAATTGAACAGAAGAGTATCTGTGCAGTGAAAGGACATGGCACACAGAGCATAAAAAGTAGAAGAACAGATAGCGCAAGTCATGTGTGCAGGAAGGCAGTGAGACAGACAGAGAAACGAAATGCAGCA
>SNQJ01S0071570.1:43216-69563 GCA_010110895.2 Picea sitchensis | reverse complement strand
CTCATATGTATGATAATGTAAAGAATGTAACTATTACTTATCATATAAAGAAAAAGAGGTTTTTACCCTGTATGGGTTTTCTCGAGAAATATTTGTCTCTGTGTTTCTCATATATGTGACTGATGATGAATGTGCCATTGTTTATTTCCCTGCATTATTGTGATCATCATTCAATGTTTCTGCAAAGAGTTTAAAAGAAGCATAATTGTTTAATCACGGTGACAACTGATTCACCCCCCCCCTCTCTCAGTTATCTAACATAAAATACACTCAAAAATTTTCCCCTGTCACAAAGATGAACTTCGTTCAACTGATTCTTTCCCTTGTTGCTCGTTTTGGTTGAAAAATCCATCAAATGGATGTGAAGAGTGATTTTCTTCATGGAGATCTGTCTAAAGAATTTTTCATGGAATAACCACCTGGTTTTGTGATAGATGAAATTAGGCTTGTTGACTCAATAAATCGCTTTATGGTTTGAAGTAGGCTCCTCGAGCTTAGTATGTTGAGATCGACAATTTATTTCTTCAACTTGGTTTCAAACGGTGTGAATATGATCATCGCGTGTATGTGCTCCATACTAATGGAGACACCTTGATTGTTTCTTTCTATGTAGATGACTTATTACTCACAATAATAATGATCTAATCCTTGGATTGAATAAACAACTTGTTGACTCCTTTGACATGACAAATCTTAGTAATCTGCATTATTTTTTGGGTCTTCAAGTATTACCACTTTGTGGTGACTTTTTTATTTCTTAGTCTAAATATGTGATGGATCTATTGACATAATTTTAGATGGTTGATTGCAAGTCTTGTTCTAATCCTTTTCATTCTGGAGTAAACCTTACCAAAAACCGTCAAACACTTGCAATCAATGCTACACTCTGTCAACAATTGATCGATAGTATTATTTATCTTACTCATACTTGACCTGCCATTTTCTTTATTGTTAGTGTGGTTTCTAGGTTTATGCAGGACCCTAAAGAAATCCATTAGAAATAATTCAAATGAATTTTACGCTATATCAAAGGTACCACTCATTTTGGTATCAAGTATTGTCGAAGTTCAAATTCGCTAGTCGGGTCCACCGACTCTGATTGGGATGGCAACAATGATGATTAGAAATCCACTTTTGGCTCTGTGTTTAGCTATAACACTAGACTTCGTCTAACAATATCGATGAGGCTGGTTAAAAAGAGAGGATGACAAGACAATGACATAAACTAATGCCAATGGGGATTGATTTGGAGGGGAGAGTCAAAATACTACTCTACACCTATAAATGCCAAAGGGGCTGGACAATATTGGACTGGTGCAGAGGATACAAATGAGGACTATTCCCCCTGAGAATGTCGATGAGGTTGATTAGGGATATGTCATCAATGACTATCATTCCTAAGAATGTCAGTGGGCTTGGCCAGGAATGAAACATAACCCAAAGGGATCCCTCATAAGGTTGGTCAAGAGGGAAATTAGAGAAAGGGGTTCTCATGATAATTTCGATGAGTATGGTTAGGAGATAGACCAAAAAATGGGACCTTCCTGAGAATGCCAATGGAACTAGTCAAGAAAGAACCAAATAACCAAAAGATACATAACCCTCCAACTAAGAATGCCAATGGGGATGGTTAGTAGAGGGAACTAAAGGAATACTCCTCCTCATAATTCTAATGGGGCTGGTGAGAAGGTGACTATGATACAACCCTTCCTCTCCTAATAATTCCAATGGGGATGGTTAGGAGAGGATAAGGGAGAAATCTTTCTAGATAATGCCAATGGGGTTGGTCTAGAAAGGATCTCTCGAAGAAAATAAACCTCCAAGTAATGCTAATTGGGTTGACTAGGAAGGAGGAAATGATGCCCCCAACTAAGGGATGCAATGGGATTCCCTTGGCATGTCCTTATCTAGAATAAATCATTCACCCAAGGGACTCATAACTCTTCATGGGAGAAAAATGGCTCCTAGATGAAGTCCATAATTTCAAAAAACAAAAAGTACCCCTTTTGAAGAGTGCAATGAGATGATTCCAATGATGCAAATAGTTTGTCAATTAGATTTTGTATGAGGCTGCAACAACAAAAGGAAAAATGGGATTTTTCCATTAAATGAGTTTCCCTCCGTTTTTATGGTTCATTCTCACTAGTGGTGGAGCTTGAACGTGGACCAGAGGAGAAGGCCGTAAATCTTGGTGAGATCATTACGGGATATCCAAACGATGAAAACTAGTGTTGCGAGGGTTCAGGTTGGTGGTCTATCCTTACTCTTCAATACTATCGGAGTAATTTTTTAGATTTGGAGCTTTTTTTTTTTTTTGTGCACCCTATTGAAATTTTGAGGGCCAATGCAGTTTTTGAGCCAAAAAGTGCATTGACCAACATAGGAAATGGCCTATTATGTGCATTGGTCAACACACTAAATGGGGGGAAAAGTGCATTGGTCAACTTTGGATAAATGGGACCAAAATTTAGGGGTGGCCTTTAGTCCAATGGGGGATAAAGAGGCAACTCAAATGGTGAGTTTCTATGATATGAACAATCTGACAAAAGGTTTTTTTGTGCAATTATGGAAGATTTCAAATTAATATGGTGAGAACAAGACTTTGAGGACATTCGATCAGAGGTGCAAGGAGATCCGATTGTGCAGAGGGCACTAACATAATACGAGTTACTCAAATTCTTTGAAAATTCGCTAATGCGAGTGGGAGAAGGGATATTACTGCATATAATGGGGTTTTAGGACCCTGATGATGGGGCATTCATAACCATGTAGGAAATCTACTTTCTCACTAGGTTTCCCTAGCTAGGGGTAGTATTAGAGACTCCACCTATGTTACCTCGAGGGAGGCAGGTGGAGGAATTCATAGATCACCACTTTCTTCCTGGCACCAAGATCTATGGGTTTGTGATATATATGAGTGACATAGAGTGACTAGAGACCCGGGAAGTGGTGGAAATAATGATCTGTATACTCGGGATTCACTCTCTATAGAAGGTAACAAGAGATCAACTGCTTGTGATAGAGAGGGTTTTATAGGGTGCTCACTTTGGGTGCGCACATATACTATTGACAGTGCTTAAGAACCAATTGAAAGCGTGTTAGAGAGCATGAGGAGAAAACTATTCTTTTGGTACAACACTATGTTCCTTCTTCTTTGAGTGCATTCTGAAATTCCACCTGCATGTGCACGTCTATGATGGGAGGCCTCAAGTGCCCTTGATGCGGCGATGGGGTGAACTAATCCATAGAGGTGGAGGTGGGGGAGTGGGAAATGTGTTCCAGATTGAGTTATTCCATCATTAGGAGCATCTCTTGATGGTGATTGAGGAGTATCCATAATCAGGGATCAACTACTAGGGGGATCCAACACTACCTTTGTGAGTTAGTCACACATGGGGACCTGATGATAAGGCATAATGTGAATTTGTTTATTATATTTTTGTATTTCATCTTGTGAGATATGTCAATATGTGATACCATCTCTATGTATGTGTGAAACTTGCATATATATAGCACCGATGAGACTAGCAAGGAAAATAACTACCAGGGAGGTGAGTACATTGACCAATCCTAGGCCAGAGGAGGCTAGACAGGTGAAAATCATCCTTGAAGAGATCAAGGAAATCCATCATAGGTTCGATATCATGTTGACCGGGGTATCTGAGCGTGGGTGGAGTACTATAGATGACCACTATATTGGTGCTTGTGTCGGGGCATGAGTAGAGTGGCACTCCCTCCTATGAAGGGAAAGAGCCACATGACAGGTGGAACATGACCTGTTATTAGGGAACATGATTCCCTTAGCACACATTGGGTCATCTGATGAGTATTAGTAATAGGAGGGGATATATGATCCCACCATTTTTGTATTATATAACATGTGATGGACATGATAGTTGTATAGTAGAGTAGTGGATCTAAACTAATACAACTAATGTTATATTTTGTTTTTGAATACATGATATGTTGGTGAACATATATATACATGTGTGTGACAATAAAATGAAAAATGTACAATGTATGGGATGTACCAATGTGCATGAATGATAAGAGTAAAAATGAATGAAATTTTTTATCTTCTTATTGATGGATGTGCCCAATGCCAGTATAGGATGTTGTTTGTAATGTTGTCTACAAACTGATTGTGAATTCTAGGTATATGATTGAATGTGATGGATTCAAATAATCATACTGGGAGTTGAACACACAAGTATTTCCTAAAAAATCATGGGTGGAGCACATGATACACACCATTCAACTGCATGACGATAAGTTGAGAATCTAAACAAACATGAAGGTGATAGATGTGATGAGAAAGGGAATCAACTAAAAAACCTATCACAACATCATAATTGACCTGATTATTGGTGGTATATCCAACACAAACACCACTATAATGGTAGAGGGTAAGTGTGGGGGTAAACAAGGCTCAAGTTGTCGAGGCTAGATTTTCTGAAGAAGGACTCACACCATCGACATAACCAATGTAGCAGGAGGATGGAGGGTTCATTTGAAAGGTGAAAGATGATACAAAATGAGATGCAAGACATGCAAGGTGAATGAAAGAAAAAAATAAATATAAAATCTATACAAAGAAATAGTGGTATAAGGTGCTCACACGAGGTTGAGAGGTACCTCCCCAAAGAAGAGAACCAGATGAGATTATGACTTCAGGAAGTTAGTACCTTGGGGGATGGGTGAGGTATGGGAACTAGGTGGGGATGGATCATGATGAGACCGTGGATCTTCGACCATTGAGGTGGAAGCCTTTGCATGGGTAGCCTCCAACTGAGGGAGGAAATCCAAAGCATCTTGGTATCGGGGAAGATGAGGACAATGGTGAGAATAATGGCCATAATGGTGACATAACACACAAGTTTTTTTTTTTATGTAAGGATCCAAATTCAGTGCCACCGGTTGCATTTGAAAGAAGGAAGTCCATGTTGTTTCTAGTACAAATTTCAGAATCGAATATCAAATATTGGACACATGGCATTCTGTATAATTTCATTATCCATAAAAGGCCAAAAATAAAAACGTTTTGGGAAAGTTACCATAACCTTCACTTGTCACATCAAATTTTGGTCAGACCTATGGAATTGAAGAGATTCAGACATATCAAAGTACTACATGCCAAAATTTCAATCTCAGAAGGGCCAAAATTTCATAAATACATTAGAAGGAAGGTTCACTAGAAGGACATACTACAAATTAGGGTTTCAAAAGTATGTTTGCTAAAAACTATCATAAATTTTGATTGGGATGTCCAATTGAGGTGATTCAAAAGCCATTGGAAATATAAAACATAAAATATTATATTGAAAAAAATATTATAACTATTTGATACCATTATCCTTAATATACTGAGGTTGTAAGTTGAGGGTTGGGGTTAGACCTAAATTAAGAATCAATGGGAATACCTAAATTTACAGGAGACGAAGATAAAGATGAAATCAATCCTATGGAATTGTTGAGGTTGGTAAATAAATATGATAGGAATCCTTTAACAACAAGAAGTTATTTTTTTGGTGAATCTCATGCATGGTGGATGAGTATTGATTTTGATATTAGATGGACATCACATGGGAAGAATTTGAAGAGCTCTTCTCAAATAAATGGGTTAGGGATACAAAATGGAGGCAATGTATAAAATTCAAGAGGAGATAAAAGAATAAAAAAAGAGATAAAGAAGAGGGCAATGCTCTATCTAAGATATGATACCTTAATGAATCACTCATTAAGGAAGTTCAAAAATTAAAATAGGGAAAGACTAGCAAAGGAAAGTGGGAAAAAGAGGAGTCAAGGGAAGATTTGAAAAAAAAAAGATGAAGAGATATGTATATTATGGAACCATAATAAAAAACTATTGGATGAGGTTAATATATTGAAAGAAGAAAGGAAGAATTATCAAAATCAAGAAGAAGAAAGGATCTTGGATGAAGAATATACCAAAATTCTTGAAGAGGAAATTTTCAAGAAGGTTGAGGAATCCATAAATACTGATCAGGTAAAATTAGAAATTCAATCTAGAATTGAAGAAGGACATTGGAATTTGATAAATGAGGTGGAATTGCAGCTTCAAAAGGAGAAAGAAGATAAGATTCAAGAAGGTCACCAAAATATGCTTGAAGAAGTTGAACTTCATATAGAGGATGTACATGCCAAATATGATGGTGTTATCTCTAAGGCTAGAGTAATAAAAGACTAAACAAAGAGGATAGAGGATTCCATTGTCTCTCAACTAAATATAAATGAAATGCATGTGCAAAGTGAAGGAAAACCATCAAATGTGAAACCATATCGACACCCGCATTACTAGGAAATATTTCAAGGAATACAAGAAGGTCGATATCAACATTATCAAGGAAGAAGGAATGTTTGTCCTTATTCATGGAACAAGGAATCACAAAACCACTCTTCAACAAGCTACTATCAGAGACCAAAACCCACTACAAATTGGAGAAGTTACAAGAAAAATACATGGAATCAAAGGAAAGAAAATTATGCAACAACTAGCAACGAAGGATTAAGATCGGAAATAATTGATTTTGGATGAGTGGATCATCATCAATAGAATAAAGAAGGAAGGAACATAAGAAAATAATAGTATTTGGTTTCATCACATGTGAATCCTTTAATTGCAAAGCTTTGAGGAATTTTTGTTTTGAAGGAGGGTACTATGTTATGACCCAAGGGGGGCATATATGGGGTTAAATGCATATGATATGACCCCAAGGGGAAATATATGGGGACAAATGTATTTGTAATGTGTAAATGTATATGTATTAGGGTCAACATAATAGTAAAGGGGCTTCATGTGTAGTGTGTGAATAGGTATATATAGATATCATGTATTCATTATTGAGAACATGTGAATTGTGATGTATGAATGTATTTGGATATTGTGAGGAGTTTCTCCTATTAATTAAAGAGTTATTGTGTAACTCATCTCTCTTATCTATATTGGAGTTGTGCTCCATGCTCACATTAATGTACATGGTGTGTACTTTTGGTTTATTCTGATATCTTAATAATTTGGTTCATAACATAGATCCTCTCAAGTATTCAACTGATTCGGTAGATAATCCAACAGTTGCATTAAACCCATGAGAATTCACTTCATGCCAAAAAAAATCACTTCCTTTTACACTTTGATATGTCTGTACAATCATGCTGAACAAAGTAAAAGGTATCCACCCTTTCCTCAATTGTTAAGTCATCTCCTGCATAAATGTTTCAAAGGAACCTTCTTACAGGTGCACTAGGCTCCACTACCTACTTCTAGGTAGTGATTTTCCTTGTGGTATTATCAATAAAATGAGATGGAAAGTGGTTACGAACGCCACTACCAACAACTAAGTCAATAGCCTATATAGAATATTTTAAGTCATTGGGATCAATTGAAAGAGGTTCATATCGCTTATTCAAGTACATTAAGAGAGGCACATTAGAACCAAGCCTATCCTCACCTTTGGTCAACAATATTTTGGTTTCCAAGTCATCTTTCTAGTCTACTTGTCCAAGTTTGCTTGAAGAGGGTTCAAGTTATTACTTGGTCCTTACATACTAGGCTTGATGCTTCTCAAATTTGTCATATTGGTTTGTTGTCAAGTCCAACACGTGTAAGTTGAATGCTTCATATGATTCCTTAGTCAAATATTCCATCTATCCACTTAGATTTAGAATTTCTTACTTATATAAGAAATCAATCACCACTCTGGCCACTATTGTCATTGAGGAGTCCACTATGGCCTAAAGCCTAGTGAGTGTCTACTCCAATGCCTTCACTGAACAACTATCCACCAAAGGTTTCATAGAATTCCCTCTTCAAGTTCCATGTGTTGGTATTTGATAAAGTATAATGCATCCAAGTCTTCCACTGCAAGTTTGCTCAACTTCTTAAATATTTGCAACAACCAAACTCAAGATAGTCATCCTGTTGACATATTCATGTTGCCTCCTTACTATAGGAATGACACTTGGATCATGTACTAAAAATATGGCCAAACTATCTAAGTGATGCATAGGAATTACCTTTTCCTTCCTCATAAACTCATGTTGAAGAACCACTTAAAAATCATCCATGGGACCAACTGTGAAACTTATTGTTCCAATCCAATCTCCAAGTTTCAAGGTGACTATGTTTCTCATGCCAACCACCTTATCCACTTCTAAATTGACTACTTCAAAATAATTCTATGGCAGCTAAAATTACAATCCAACTTCCGTTATGACTTCTTCCTTCATAAAGTTGTGGATCACATCATTGTCAATCATCGCATTTAGAGGTCATCTATTTAACTTTTCTTGAGTATAAATAAGTCTTGTGAAGTCTTTCTCTTGGCTTGTCTTCCAATGAAACACCCAAGGCTTGAAAAACACCAATGGAGGGTTTATCCACTTTCTCCATAATGGATAACTTATTCTTCATTGGAAAACTCTCAGAATAACGATATTTTCACAAATCCAACAAGAAACACACTTACCTTTTCCTTAGGTGCATCTGCCTATTTGGCCTTATCATCTTCATACTTCCTAGACAATTTTTCCTTCCCTTTTTCTTTCTTCTTATTGTTACAAAATTGATTCTCTAGAGGACCATTTTCATATTCCCCTAGACTCCCCTTTTCCTTTTCCTTGTATTCTAGAATTTTTTATTCTATAGGGATGGCCAACAAAAGAGTCTACATGTTTTGATGTTGTAGATTAGTCTATTCCCAAGGTTGAAATAAATTCATAAAGTGATACAACCAGTCTTATTCACTTATGCACTTTATTTCTAACATGAGGTCTAAAAACACCTTGATGTAAGCTTGCCTACATGTATTCTTAAGAGCCATTAATTGATTCTATGCAATCCAAGTTTAATTCCCTAGCCCAAACTAAGCCTTGGATACCTTCATCTCTACTAGTTGTCAATATTCTTTGTAATGTCCCTAACTATAAAGTATTTTACTTGGTTTCTCCACTAAAGTTTCACAATAATTGTCAGGAACATCACATAAATCTCCACCTTGGATTTATGCAAACTTCCATTCATATTCTCCAAGTATTGATCCATATCCCAACATAAGTTACCAATTAACTTAGCATCATGGGTGACATCATATGGTTTTGGTTCCTTCACTTTAATTCTCATATGAGTCGATGAAATATTACCACTAACAATATTTTGATTCAACAAGTTGACAATGTTTTCTTGGTCTTTGACTTTCCCAACAACAAACTTCAATAAGTCTTCCACCACTTTTGGCCTTCCATCAACATTCATGCATTAGAATTTTGTTTCAAATAACAAGTCCATGGTCCTATGAAACTCTATCATAACATCACTATAGACCTAGCTCATGTAGTCCAACCATGCTTCCAAAGATACTATCTTATTTCCATGCTTGCAAAGAGACATTGTCATCTCCTTAATAGACTTCTCCAAGTTCACAATTCTAGTCTTCATCATTAGATTCTTAGGGATAGGTCCACCATCACTATATTCATTATGTGAGGCATTCTCTTCATTCAAGTCTTACATTTTCACTTCTCCTAAGTGCTAGCCATCTTAGCCTACAATGCTACCCTACGTTCTTGAAACATAAAAATAACTTATTGTTTTGTGTGGGTGAATTATTGATGTCGTCTATGTCAAGGAACTAAGTTTTCATTGTTAGTCTTCAAGTATTACATTTTCCATCTACATAACCTATCACTAAATCTCGCTACTTTCTAAGTCATGGTGAATAGCACCTGAAGTCTTCTTAAGGAACCTTTCCTTCAAAAAGTGGTGAAGAGTATGCTTTGATACTAATTTGTCTTCAAAAAGTGGTGAAGAGTCTTATATGATCCAAACTATCACAGACCTACAGTTTCCTCGGATTTTTCTTTACAAATTCAAAGTTCACCCAATTTTGTTTCGACACTTCCATGCCTCAGCCATGGGAGCTTGGCCAACCTACACCTACTACAACTAGACTATGCCTCTTCACTTAAGGTATTCCCATAAATATGCCTTAAGCTACAATATGTTAGATTGCAACCAAGTTCAACCAACACTAGGCACATGCCCAACCATGACCTTAAATCATCCCAACAATAATTTTATACTTAGCCAATATTTCAACGACACTTAGCCAATGCAATGCATTGCAAGGAACAATTTAACAACATAGAGATTCTACAACAAAAATGTATGGGTGGCACCGAAGGTGGGTGCCTTCACTTTTTTAGCATGAAGAAGTTACATGTATACAACAAGGGAGTGTGACCTTCTACCCACAACTCTATTACAAATGAATATCAATATAGGAAATACTGCTTATTTCCTAATAGATTTTGACAATCCAACCTTTGAAGAATCCATAGGCTTGCCTCTTATATGTCTTGACTCTTCCATAGTTCAATCAAATAATGTCCAATTTCCCCTACTATGTCAACCCTATACTTAACACAACCACAAAGCTCCTTGTTCACCCTTGTATGGATGATTTCTTCTTTCTTAAATAAAATTTTACTTTGAGATGATCCTCTTTATACAGGAGTCATGCCTTAGTCATTTCCTCCTTCTAAGGTCCCTTGTGACCCACTTCTTGACAAAGTTGACCCAACATGTGGCTCGTCTATTGAATCTAGCTACATGCACTCGAAGGTCACTCGTCCAGTGGTTGATTTCACTTGAATGAACCTCCATTCCCTTTAGTTACTTTTTTTAGTTTTCCATGCACCTAATGATAGTCTATCTAATGGTTACTTGTGCCCAAAGGCACTATTTTCATTTGTTGCAATCCCCAAGTAATGGAGTGCCCATCTACTTAGGTTTGCATGCTTGCAAAGGCCCTGAAGTTTATAAATCCAACCTAGTCTCTTTGTCAATCCATTTAGCACTTAGGCATGTCTTGTCATTGTGCAAGAGTATCTAAGGCATGGTTTTGAAAATTGACAACCTATTGTTGCAACTAAAGGAGTATTTCCCATGTCTATGGTGCATATTTCCTCCGTGCAAGGGAACCCAAACCAACTCGTCCAAGCATATATCCATTGTTTCATTTTTATCATAATGGTTTATGACTATCAAAGTGATCACAAAGAAGAGGTGCTCGAAATAAATCAAGGATATGGCCTTACACTTCCTATCTCTTCTTCTCTCTTATGTATCTCAAAGTTGTTATCTAAACACTACAACCAAAGAGTCAAGGGAATCACTTTTAGTCATATGTTTCTTGTGGATTGTATTCCCAAAATGTGTAATTTGAAAACAATTTACCAAGTGATCATTTTTTCAATACGTTGAATTATTAATAATTAATTGCTCGGACTATGTTGGAATTAAGTATCTATTTGTAGTGAAACTGTGCAATATTCCATTTACTTGATTATTGTGTTATTTTTTATTGTTAATGAATTGCCATATATTATCCATCCTTTTTATTTTTGATAGTAATATAATAACACTTAAGTAGCATAATTCATTGAAAACACAACACTTGGTTAGATTTCTCTATGTCCACTTGATACCTCAATTAACAAATACTTGAATCCATAGCCCAATGTTGTACCACCATGCACCATGCAAGTATGTGTAGATCCCTCCAAATTTTCCCTTTGGTGTTCATGATTCCACTTTCCATTATAATATCCTATAATCTCCATTAGTAAATCTAGAGTATATATTCATATATAAGATAGATCTTATAGTAATTAAGGATACTTCCATTGAGATAGAAAAACACCAATCCTAAAGTGAAAGAATCAATATTAAGGTGACAATGAGAATTGCTTCCACTATTGTCTCTTTGGGGTTCCCCCTTGAGATTATTCCTTCGAATACTAGTACCTCAAAGGGGTGAGCCCAAGACACAATAAATAGGCTACAAGCCGATGGACATTTCCAAAATTCTCTGAAGAAGTGACACATGGATTATTGTTAAGCTGAAATGAAAATTTTATGTTGGATTTAAGGATGGGGCATGCTACATACAACGATGGGTTGGGAGACTCACCTTCATTAAGTAGGGACAAGAAAAGTTAGATAGAGTGTCTAATGAATGAGCTATATAAATTTACAATTAAGAACTACAATGTATGAGAAGAAACATTGAAAAGGGAAGCACTAAATAAGTAGGCCAAGGCATATAACACCGAGTTTCTAGTGTATAAAGGTAAGAATCCATAGTCAAGCATGCTTTTGAAAGGAATAGGACAATCTAATAACAATAGAATAGGTTGATAGAAGAACACAACTCATCTAATAAAAAAATGTGATGTAGTTGTGAGGCGACTAAACATTCCAAGGTTGGGTAGTGTTGAGTGTGAACACATCCCTATTTGTACTAATTTCCCATAAGTATCGAGAAAAACAATGTAGTAAGTTGTATATGATCAATGTTGAGTGTCTTATAAAACAAGTTATTATGATGGATGCTTGATCAAAATTGACTTGTCAGTGACCCCTTACTGTAAATAGTAAAGTCATAAAGAAGTGTGTTAGACCCGCTTTCTACTTATGGCATTGTTATATAGTATTATACTATCTCTAAGCTTGACTTTGTAGACATAGATTGTAATATTGTTTAATATAAGTACTCTACCTTTCCACAATATCTTTTCTTTATGATATTTGGGGTTGTTTCCTACTACACATTGTTCTCTAATGTGTGATTTTGATGATTGGTTGTTGTTAGATAATGTATTAACTGTGTGATATGCATATGATTTTTCTATCATTCAAGATTAATGCTAGTTGTTTCGGTTTGTTTATTTACTAAGTTATCAATTATATTTATTGTTAGATAATTGCATTATTGAGAAGATTGAATGGTTTGAATTGATTGTTGATAGATTACATTTATTTTCATCTTAATGTGTTAGTTAGCAATAAATTTTGTGACTAGTAGGAAGTTATTTACTTGATTAGGAAAATGTTTACTTGTTCTTTTGTGTTTTTTGGTGGGAATCGCTTTTAGACTCAACACCCTTCCAAATTTGTTCATGTTACACAAAATCTTACCAAATGATAGAATGTATCTTCAACTTTATGCTTTCAATTCTTTTCATTAGGAGTCTTACATCCATTCAGGGCCAAAATACCTATCTAATTCACCGAGTGGATCAATTAGCTCCAATGCTGTCAAATTTCCACCATAATAGGAAATTTCTATCTTTGTATCTTTCATACTCTTCAAGAACCTCATAATTCTCTCTAGAACATCACCTTCTTCAACTTCTTCTTCTTTTAGTTCCAAGTCACTTTCTTTAGTTTCTCTAATTTGTTTCTTACTCTCCAATGCATCTACTCTCTTTTATCATTTGCAGTTCTTTGTTCATCAAAGTATTTCCATGTGTTCTCTTGCACAAAGTTTATTATCCTTTCTAAGCACTACCTGTCGCTTAATTTTTTATCTCACAAATCTAAACCTTAATCTAATACCAAATGATGTTTCTGAGGCTGCGATGTCCCAAATCTCACCTTTATCATGCAATCCCTTGTAATTGGTGGTCACAATAGAAAATGTGTTCAAATGAGCATCCGATATAAGTAACAATACAAAACTATATCACTCAATAACTATGGAAAAATATACCTATATATTGATGTTCAAGTACTACAATAATTGCAAATGATAAATTATGAACTCTCATCTCCCAATAATACAAAATTATATTATTCAATGGCTATGAAAAAATATACTTATGTATTGATGTTCAAGTACTACAATAACTACAAATTATAAATTATGAACTCTCATCTCTGTGTTTGTCACTTCAATGGACTCTCTACTATTTCTAGATTTGGTCACAACAGGGTAACTCATACTCTTAATGCATAATCCTCTTATTTATTTTTGTTCCATTAGACTCTACATCTTCCTCCTAAATTCTTATGCTACTCAAATAATCTTCTACTTAATTTCTCACTTTGACACAACCCATTATCATCCTCCAATGTATTATTACATATGTGTGTAGTGTATTATTACATATGTGTGTAGTGATGTTAACTTATCATTATCACCTTGCATGGAGTCATCATAAACTATTTTTTAAATGCATTCTTTATTGTTCCCTCTCTTTATCATATTCATTTATGACATAATCCATGCACTCTATCTTATTATGTTTCATTTTACTAAGTTTCTTTATCACATTCTATTTTTCTCTTTCTCCCATTTTTCTCTCTTTCTCACATTTATTTATAACATAATCCATGCACTCTATCTTATTATGCTTCATTTTACTGAGCTTCCTTATCACATTCTATTTTAACTCTTTCTTAGTTTTTTTTCTCTTTCTCCCATTTATTTATAACATAATCCATGCACTCTATCTTATTATGCTTCATTATACTAAGTTTCCTTATCACACTCTATTTTCACTCTTTCTTAGTTTTATCATAAATGCTCTAGGAAAACAACCCTATTGACCTTAATCCAAGTAGAGTAGAGTAAGTATAAACTTAGCTTTAGTATTAACATCCTTCCTCAGCACGAACTAAAGAATCCTCCCTACTTCGCTATATCAGAGATTGGGCAGTGCATTGTGGTAGAAAAGACTTTGCTTCCATTCTTGTAAGCAACAACCGAATTCACTCAGGGATATAGATATTTAAATGTTAGTAATCATTGCAGTTTTGCCCTCGCCCTTTTACGAATTTGTTGGTGGATCGATTTAGCTTAGGCTAAATTCTAGTTAAAATGCCTCATGTTTTTTGTGGTTATTTTTTTTGGATATTTTGTTTACTGTTATGTACAAATTTGTTTGAGATTTGAAATTACAATTTATTAAGTATTTTCTGCAATGGAAAACTACGCTCTGGGAAATTTAGTTTATTTCAAATTTGCTTTAGATGTTCAAAATTACAACTTGAATAATGTCGGTATCCGAATCTATAATTTTGTCGATGGTCCGAATTATGAATCGTCAGATATGACGAAGCCGAGGCGACTTAGTTGTTTCCTAATCTACGGATTGGTTTTACGGTTTTGTTTAGAATCAGGGAAGAAAAACAGTTTTTGATTTTGACTTTAGGATTAAAGAAAGCGGAGATAACGGAGAAATTGTGGAGTTATGAGAAATGCAGCAGAATATGTTACGCAATTGATGAATTAAACTCCGAATATATAACCATAGACAGTCGTTGTACATGTCGCGGACCCGATAAAGTCAGCGTAATGGGCCATAACTTCAAACATTAAAGTAGCCGTGATTCCCAGAGATGTTGGGCGGGGTCCCCTCAGTGCTCTCCTGCCCGACCTGCCATCCACGGCGGGGGAGTGCATCTCCATATGTCAAAAATCCCCTCCCTCTCCAGTCTCACTCACCCCCAACTTTGAAAAACTCTTCCGTGATTCTACACCCCTTCCTTCCTTGTAGCCCGAGACTGGAGCGGCGCGCAATGGCCTCATGATATAAATACACAGCTTTAGTCTCATTCTCACCCACACCTACAACCTCACCGACGTTAGAGAGCTCAACTAGTTTGGCTGCCTGTTTTTTCTCAACAAGTTCTCAACTAGTGTTTCTTGTATAGAGATGGCCTCCACCAACACCATACATGCTGCACCCTCGCCCTCCTCCATATTTGCCCTCGTCATATTTATGTCCATTGCCGTGCATGGAGTACACAGTGCGTTCTTTCATCTATGTCTTGTTCTCCATCTTCATCTTCATCTCTCACTCTTTGTTTTTTATATCATTACTTTTCATTGGATTCATAGAGGTCATCCAGGTGTTAATTAATATGTTGGGGGTGATGTACTGTATTTGTATTTGTTCAGGAGCCATTCTGACGTGCGAGGAGCTGCCTGTGGAAGTCTGCGCTTTCTCGGTTTCTTCCTCTGGTAATAGATGTGTGCTCGAGAARGCTCTAATGATGGACGGCACCCWGMAATTTCARTGCCAGGTAGSTTTTACTTATTAATGTCTTAKAAYTYCTTATAAACCTAAGATTTCACWACTAKCATAGATAAATCATTAGCRATGATCCTGATGTYGTKGASAAAGACTAACAWTAAYTGCATATAACATTAGTCGTCGGTTGTGGTKGCTGAGAAATTGTCGGAATGGATCGAAAGCGAGGAGTGCATAAATGCGTGCGGCTTGGAACGGATGGCTGTGGGCATGTGCACCGATTCTCTTCTCGACCCAGAATCTACTCGGAAATTATGCTCTTCCCAGTGCCGCAACAATTGCCCCAACATCGTCGATCTCTATGTCAATCTCGCTGCAGGAGAAGGTCGATCCTCTCAGATCCTTCACTTCCTGCTCTCCATAATAAATCTTTATTATTTAGATAACTGATCTGAGGTGAAGTGGCTATCTCAGGAATATCTTTACCGAGCATGTGCGAATCTCAGAAAAGCAGATCTCGCATGCTGATCGCGGAATCTCTGTCAAGTTCTTCAAAATCAAAGTCAAGTATCCATTCCGAGTCGTTTGGAGCCCCCGGACCGTATGGCAGCCATATAGCGGAGTTGGGAGCTGCTGTTCCTGCAGCCGCCCCCATCTAAGGTACATTATTACATACAGTACTCGTGAGTATAGTATGATAAAACTACATACATTAAATTAATCCACACACACTCTCAACTGTTCCAATGAATTACTGCAATTTTTGTGATCGGCAGGATCATTCTACATATCCGATGCCAGTGTTAGTTTGGTGCAAAGTAACGAAAACTTATTATTCCGTTCCCGCATATCTGGAATCGGAATTAAAGGAAAGCTTGAACGTTTTTTTAGCTGGGTATCCGTCGACAGAGTGAGCTATAGACATGCATAGAGACTAGCAGCATTCTACATATATATACGCGATCTACAATAACCGTCGTTTTGCGATCTTCTGATATCTATTTCAACTGTACGGGCAATTTCAGCTTCTGCTTGTTGCATGCAAACTTCTCCAGCATGAGATTTTATAGTGTGTTTTCGTTTCTAGACGTTTTACCGTGGATAAAATAAAAACTTGCTTTTTCCCTTATCATTATGGTATCCTGTGGAAAAGAGTATCATTATGGTAATTATCTTTTTAACTTATCAATATTTAATTTTTAAAATGTTTTTTTTAAAAAGAAATTGATAAGTGGTAGTGGTAAACACAAGTATTTATCGGTACCCCTTTCACTATCTTTTTCAGTATTAACTTTGGTATCAGTTTTCTACATTTTATTAACTATAAGATTTGCTCAAAAGTCTTTGCCAATCATGATAATGTTTACACCAAGATTATTGATTTCATTGCATGATAATGTTTACAACAAGATTATTGATTTCATTGAGATAGGGATTAGGGATTATTGACATTTCCTCCCCTCATAACTAACTGGAAAAGATTAATAGTGACTAAAAATTTATTGTTAAATGTAAAATATAAATATATTAGTATGTAAAAACTAATGATTTTAGAAAAGATGAATAATGATTAAAAATTATTGTTAAATGGATTAGTATGTAAATATTAATGATTTAAAAAAAGGTTAAAAATTATTGTTAAATGGAAAATATAAATATAAAAATTAATCATTTTAAAAAGCAAGAAAGCAAAAAAAAAATTACATAATATATGAGACATTAAGCCATAATTTTTCAGTGTGTTTTTAAAGATTTGTTAGATGTCTTGATTGTAAGGTATTAAAGGTCAATAAAATATAATATTTAGGTTTTTATTTATTTTTAAATCAATGAAGCTACTTTTACCATTTTTTGATTTGCTCTTTTTTCTCGTATAAATAAATCACAATTTTTTATTCTAGTTTAGAATGAAAATCACATTTTGACATTACAAATATAAAGAAGATTCAGTTGAAAAAAACGGAAAAATAAAATTGCATAATTAATGTTCATGTCATTTTTTACAGTGTAAAAAATAACCTTAAATCTGTTCCTTTTTTTCCTTCTTCTTTTGAACCTCATGCCACCCTTGTGAAGAAGGATCCACATTGTTTACTTGTAATTCAAAAATTGGGAGATGAGAAAATGAAGAGGGGACAGGTTTCTTATTGGAATCAAAGGTGTCAATTTCATGAAATAGCTTCATTCCCCTTAAAGAAACAACATCTACAACTTCCATCCTCTAGGTGAAAATCCCACTATCCTTGGATTTTGCTTTATCCTTTGAGATAGGATAGGGTTCCGTAAGCCTCACTACTAGAGAAGCAGGATTATCCTTCTTGGAATCTTGCGTTGATGGATTGTCTTCATCATTTCTCTCTTCTTGAGCTGGCGGAAATGTCCAACATTTTTATTTAGATTTAACCCCCTTTTCCCATGAAGAATGAGCTCATGCATGAGGACACGAATCATGTAAATGTCATGGAAGATGACAAATCCAACACCAAAATGTTGCATTTACATAATCCAAGACTTGAGTCCTTCTATAATTTTTTCCGTTTGAAAATCATTTTGTCCACAAGACCCTTATTGAGATCAATCTCAACACAAAGTAAAAAATCTACCCGTAGTCTAGCTATAGCTCTCTCAAAATTTGTTTTATGTAATGGAACAAAGTATTCCCAATACCCTCCATAACTGAGATATGCCAAAAATGTAAGGGAAAATTGGGAAGACAAACCCAAACTGGCATCTAAGTAATGTACATAAATCTTGAATCAAATTATGGGAACCAAGGAGTTATACATGGTCATTTTCTTCCCTAAAAGAAGGGATCCTCCTCTAAAAAAGTCTTATAATCAACATGATCAAAACATTGAACTATAAAAAAACCCTTGGAACAAAGAAATATATTTCACAAATTTTTGTCCATCCAAAGTGAATCCACAAGTAATTGGTCTTGAATATCAACCAAGTATGTTGAAGCATAGGTAAGAATAAAGTGTTATTTTATGTGAGTGATTGTTTTTCAATATTTGTTTTGGTAATATTGTTTCTTGGCCTACTTTACAAGTAGAGATGTAAGTCATTTTTGAAATAAGATTTTAAGGAGTTTGTGTTTGGTAGAGTAAGAAGTTGATTCTATATATATCCCATGGAAAATCAGTTTCAGTAAATTACAAATTTCATTTATGTTATTGAAACATAGTTACAAGAAGAAAATAATCTCTAGTCAATAACAACTTTTTTCACAATTTCCCAAAACCAAAAGTTTTAACCAAAACAACCTCAATCTTAAAACTAAATATTGGAACCTGATTAACCATCTATGCCACTCATAATGAGCATACATTATAATATATTCAATGCATCACATAAAATGACATGAATATATGTCAAAGTTCTATGAAACAGATGTACTTGCATATTAGTTTCTTAAATTGATTATGTAAACCTATTGAAGTTCCATAATGAACAATATTCCCTGAATTTATTCTACATTAGGTTAAACATTATATTGTTTTGTATAAGATTTATATGACATTACTTGCTTAAAAAATGGTAATTCACTTATATCAAAATGATGTACTTGCATATTAGTTTCTTAAATTGATTATGTAAACCTATTGAAGTTCCATAATGAACAATATTCCCTGAATTTATTCTACATTAAGTTCAACATTATATTCTTTTGTATAAGATTTATATGACATTACTTGCTTAAAAAATGGTAATTCATTCACTTATATCAAAATGTTTAATGTATTATTTAAAAGAAATAACACATTCAAACTATAAACCCACTATTACTAATATTTTCTAATATGAAAGTGTTAATGGATAATTATTTAAAAGGGATAACACATTCAAAACATATACTCGTTATTACTAATCTTTTCACCTTTTTTCAAATAAAGAACATAATATATTTTGAGTTATCAACATCGAAGGGTTGAACAAATAATAACCTTTTAAAATGACATAAGACTTTATCCTTCAAATTTGATTCTTGTATATCACCAACAACTTGATGCTCCAAACAATGGAAAACGTCACCAATGATTGTCAAAGAACAAATTACGATATATAATTTTCAAGAAAACATATTTGCTCATGCTTTGGGAAAATAATAATTAAAATTTTTGTTTCACAACTAGATTTGATGGCTCTTGGAAACAATGAAAATAATAAACCTGACATATAATCAAAATCTTTGACGGTTCGAGTACAAATTCAAAAGAAAATAATTGGGCACCTTTCGTTACACCCACCAAGCGGGCACACACCTTGGGCAAATTTAGAGATGGTTCGGGCAAAGAGCACAAGGAGGATGTGATCGGTTGGGAAAGTACTTGTCTTATAGGCGTGGGAAGGAGCACCTTGGGTGCACGATGGTGACGTGTGCACCCAAGGGGGCACATGCCTTAATTTCCTTGTGATGGATGATGGAGACTTGGGTTGCGCTTGAGCAAGGAAGGGGAAACTTGGGTGTGCACCCAAGGAGTGAACCCGCTTGCCTTTGGAAACATGGGCACGTTGGAGAGTTTGGATGACCCCATCAACAAACCCATGGAGAGTCACATCGTCTCGCACAAGGAAGAGCACAAGGCAAGGAGATCACACCTAAGGATTGGGTGCACCAGTCCAAGATACGTGAAGGTTGAAGAACACAAGGGTTTGTTTGGGCACGCCAATCTGCGAAGGGGTGAGTTGGTATGTGAAGGGGCAGGACACACCCAAAGGAAATGATGGTTCATGAAAGGGGGTGCTTAGATTCTATATAAGAACTCAAGGTGCACAACTAACAAGGAAGAAGCAAGCGAGCAAGGCATGAGACATAGCGTTCGGTCTGAGGTGGGTGCACAGTTGGGGCACATCGTAGGCTAAGGAAAGAAGGTGTGACAGAGGACTCTTGCTAGGACGAATCTGTGAAGTCTAGATAGTTTTGTTGTATGGGGCGAGTCATGATACTCTTCCCATTTTTGTGACTTGGACAATAATGCCCTCTCTGCATTGTATTGTATTATATTAAACCTATTTTTCAATATAATTAACGAAGCTGAGTATTTTTCACCTCTAGTGTTGTCTGCACTTTATCTGTGTCTCTTCCGTTTCACATGTTTTCCATTGTATTCCAAAATGACTAAGTGTTGAAGAATGTTAACAATTGTCTAAGTATACAAGTGAGTTGTGCAGAGTAAGAGTGTGACTCTTTTGTAGCCTAGAATGGAGTATGGGTATGCTCTAGGTGAAGAGGCATAGTCCAGGTGAAGTATCATTGGTTGAGAAAAGCTACCAAGTGAGAACTGTCGCGGTGTCGCACATCCACGAGATGTTGTGGTTGGACTCAGGAATAACTCTTGGGGGTGTGACAGATGGTATCAGAGTAGTTTCACAAGTCTTGTGATGAAGAACAATGTGAATATGCAACATCTAGTATGGAAATATTTGCACAGTCTAAGAGAGCGTTGAATGGTGCAACTCCTTGGATAGAGGCGGATGAAGTTGTGTAATAGAGGCAAGTCGTGGATGACTTAAGGTAGGATGAGTCAAGTGTACCACCACGACCTGAGGTAGAGGAGGCTTGGTTGGAGTAGTGAACCAAGATCTACAGGGATATGCGACGACGCACCTTGGAACCAAGGGGTGGACCAAGGGGTGCTCCCACATAGTCTCCGAAGGATTTGTATAATGCATGTATGTTGTATTGTGATTTTTTTTTGTCTTTTTCACTTAACGTAGAAAGGGTGGCAAGGCTCAATTTGCAACATGTTGTGAAGGATTGGTGCATTAAGTTCCTTGGGTGGAAAATTGGCAGCCAATATCATCAATTGTGTTTTGTGGATTTGGTTATCAATGAAAGAACAATACATGCCCTATTTGACTCCGGGGCCTCGCACAATTTTCTAAAGACAGAAGTTGTGAAGGAGTTGGGACTTAGAGTTTCTCCATGTAGAGATGTGGTGAAGGTAGTAAACTCTAAGGAAAGGGTAGCAACTGGTGTTTCATCCTCAATTCATATTCAACTTGACAAATGGGAAGGCCATGATAATTTCACAATGATGCCTATGGATGAATTTGAGGTGATTATTGAGCAGGATTTCCTCAGGAGGATGCATTCAATCCTCATGCCATGGATGGAAACAATGGTTATACTTGGTGAACACAAGGCTTGGGTTGTGCACACAATCACAAGGAAGTTTGGTGGAAAGGTGCAACTTGTATCTGCACTGAGTATGTAGAGAAAATCAAGGTAGATGAGATCATAGATTTACGCGACAGTCGTTGGGGAATTTCAAGAGGATGGAGTGGGACGCCTATTCCACTTGAGCTCACTGAATTGTTGGGTAACTTTGTGGTCATAATGCCAGATGAGTTTCTGAAAGTGATCCCACCATGACTCACAGTTGATCATCGTATATAAACAGAGCCTGGACTGTAACCACTAGTAAGAGCTCCTTATCGATTTTTTGGACCTAAGTTGGAAGAGTTGAAGCGATAGTTGACATAATTGATTGACACAGGATTCATTCGTTTGTCTAGGTCACCATATCGTGCCCTAGTTCTCTTTCAAAAGAAGGACACTTTAGAGCTAAGGATGTGTTTGGATTATTGAGCATTGAACAGACTGACTGTGAAGACTCGATACTCATTTCCTTTAGTTGTAGATTGCTTTGACAAGTTGGCTAAGGCCAAATTATTTTTAAATCTTGACTTGTGACATGGGTATTATCATATGTGGATTACAGATGGAGATGAGGAATAGATAGCCATGGTGAAGAGGTATGGGAGCTATGAGTTCCTAATTATTCCTTTTGGGTTATGCAATGTCGATGCAACCTTTTGCACATTGATGAATGACGTGTTGTGAACATTTTTTTACAAGCCTGTTGTGGTGTATTTGGATGACATCATGGTGTACAATGAGAGTATGGAATATCAAAAGAATCATTTGGCATAGGTCTTGTAGGTGTTGTGGCAGAACCAATTGTTCTTGAAGAATTCTAAGTGTGTTTTTGGGTAGACTCGGATACCATTCTTGGGGCATTGGATTGGCTAAGGATGCATTCACATGGACCCTGTGAAGGGAAAGGAAATTAAATATTGGGAAGAGTCAGAGACAATTCATGATGCGAGAGTCTTTTTTGGGATAGCCAACTACTATCGCAAGTTCATAGAGGGATACTCCAAGATTGTTGCATGACTAACTGACTTCTTTATAAAGGAGAAAGAATGGAACTGGACAGAGAGGTGGAAGTTTTTGTTTGGAGAGATAAAATGAAGAATTGTCACCACTCTTGTGTTGAAGCTTCCATAGTTTGAGAAATTGTTTGAAGTGCAGAAGGATACATTAGAATTTTCCATTGGAGGAGTTTTGAAGCAAGAGGGACATCTAGTTTCCCTTGAGAGCATAAATATCCAAGATCGTGAACAAAGATACCTCGTTCATGAGAAGGAAATGACTGTTGTAGTACATTTTTTGTGGACTTACAGACACTACTTGTTGGGCAATCCATTTTTCATGAAGACATACATTGTTGCAACAAGTTACACTGTGATGCAACTGAAGTTGTCACCAAGAAGGAAAGATGGCAAGAATTCTTCACAGAGTTTGACATGACCATAGAGTATAGGCCAAGGAGACTCAACGTTGTCGCAAATTCCTTAAGAAAAAAGGAACAACTTGTAGCCCTAGAGGAGGAGGAGGATTTTTCTACATAAGGGGGTAGTCAGATTCATGTCTTGGAAGAATTGCATGAAATATCAAGGAAGGGTTAAATAATGATCAGAAAATGGAAAACATCATGAAGTGGGTGAAGGATGGAAAAATGCGGAAGTTTTGGCTACACGATGGATTGTTGTATTTTTGGGAATGAATATATGTCCTTAATTCATCTAACCTCGGTAGGGAACTTGTGAAGTTGTGAAGGAATGTCATGACTCTCCTTAGGTTGGCCACCCAGGACAATGTAGGACATTGGCGTTTTTAGATTGAGGATACTTTTGGGAGCGGATGAAGTAGGACGTGGAGGAGTATGTTCACACTTGCCTTATATTTCATCGGGATAAGATAGATAGTAGCATGAGAGTAGGAATACTACAGCCTTTACCGATTCTAAAGACATCATGGATGAATGTCTCAATGGACATCATAACATAAATTTCGATGGTGTAGGGATACAAAAGTATTTTGGTCATGGTGGATCAATTCTCCAAGCATGTATTCTTCATTGTTGTCTAATATGACTTTCAATGTAGAAGAAGTTGCGAAGTTTGTTTTCAAGCATGTACTGAAGTATTGGGGTCTTCCTTTGGACATTATATTAGACATGAATGCAAGGTTCATGAGTAGGTTTTGGATAACATTGTTCAAGTTTGTGGGGATGAATTTGTTGAATATTTTGACCTATCATCCACATAAAGATGGACAAATTGAACGAATCAACACACTTTTACAGGAATAATTGTGGCACTACGTACAAGAAGATCAAATAAATTGGCAAGACTTGTTGGATGCTACCCAATTCAGCTACAACCTGTAGAAGAGTTCAATGACAGGATACATTCCATTCGATTTGATGAATGGAAAACAACCCATGACTCCTCATTTTGTGACACAATGATACTATGGAACAAATCCATCAATTATGGGTTTCGTGAAGAGTTGGAAAGATCAGTTGGATATATCTTGCATACACTTGGATAATGCAGAAAATAGAACGAAGCAGTGGGAAATCATAGTAGGTGCGATGTAGAATTCCAAGTTGGGGAGTTGGACTTACTCAAGATGAGCATAGATTAGTTCCCACCACCTAAAGGGATGGTTCCATATATTGTGTGGAGGTATGAAGGATAGTTCAAAGTTCTCGAGAAGATTGGCAACATCACCTATAGATTGGAGTTTTTGTTCCATATGCGACATATTCATCCTATCTTCAAAATTAGTCGGTTGAAGTTGTTTTGAAGGCACTGGGATTACCCAAGTCAAGTTGATCCATCCAAAGTGTTGGCCATGGTTGTGGACAAGTCAAGGTTGGAGGTGGAGAATATTTTGGTACATCACATCTTAGGACATGCAAAGGTCGAGTGCACGAGTACTTTGTCCATTAGAAGGACCAACCTGATGAGGAGGATAGTTGGGAGAGATATCACTCCTTGTGGAAATATGAGGACATGATTCGAGATTTTGAAAAAGGTTTCTATAGATTACAAGTGCATCAGAAGTTGTCAGGATGGAAACAACTCTAGTGGGGTAAGATGTAAGGCCTTCTGTGACACCCATTGAGCATGTGTGTTCCTTGGGTGGATTTGAAGATGATTCAAGCAAAGAGCACAAGGAGGATGTGATCAGTTGGGAAGTACTTGTCTTATAGGGGTGGGAAAGATCACCTTGGGCACATGATGATGATGTGTGAACCCAAAGGGGCACACCCCTTACTTTCCTTTCACTTGAGAACAGACGGGGTGACTCGAGCATGCGACCAAGGAGTGGACCCATATGCTCTTAGCATCATGGGCACATTGGAGAGGTTGGATGACCCCATCGACACATCCATGGAGAGTCATGTTAGCTAGCATAAGGAATATCAAAAGGAAAGGCGCACACACCTAAGGATTGGGTGTGTCTATTCAAGAGACATGAAGTTTGAAGAGCGCACATGATCATTTGGGTGAGTTTATTCGTGAAGGGGTGGATCGGTTCATTTAGGCACACTAATTTGTGAAGGGGTGAGACACACCCAAAGGATGTGACGGTTCATGAAAGGGGATGCTTGGAGTCCATATAAGAACACGAGGCACAAAAACAAGAAGGTAGAATCAAGTGATTAAGGCATGATACACAGAGTTTGATCTGATGTGGGCACACATATGGGGTGCACCGCAGGGTAAGGAAAGAAGGTGTGATGCATGAGTCTTGGTGTGACGAATCTATGAAGTTTGGATAGTTTTATTGTATGTGGTGAGTTGTGAGACTCTTCCTATATTTGTAACTGGTATAATAGAACCCTCTTTACATTGTATTGTATTGTATTGAATCTATTTCTTAATATAATAAATGAAGTTGTGTTTTGAATTGAATCTGTTTGTAATTGGTATAATAACACCCTCTCTTTTGTTTTAAATGTTTTCCATTGTATGTCAAAATGACTAAGTGTTAAAGAATGTTAACAATTGTCTAAGTATAGAAGTGAGTTGCATAGAGTAATTAGAGTGTGGCTCGTCTATAACCTAGAATGGAGTATGGGTATGATTTAGGTGAAGAGGCATAGTCTGAGTGAAGTTTCCTTGGTTGAGCCAATATGGCAAGTGAGAACCGCCGTGGTGTCACATGTTAATGAGATGTTGAGGATGAACTCAAGAATGACTCTTAGGGGCATGACACATGGGATAAAAAATAAAATTGTCTCATGCACATGCCTTACTATATGTCATTGATGTAATAATTAACAAGATTTTCTTAAGAATAATTTTAAACTATAAAACTTACATTTTAATTTGTTTTCCAAGTGTGTTAAATGAGAAATATTTA